>ML996183.1:0-136217 GCA_010093805.1 Polyplosphaeria fusca
TTGCGCAATGGTTGTGGGAGACATTTGGTGCTCACGCCATGATCAGCTGATGACCACCTGGGATGGCGTGAACCCTTCACAGAGGAACAGAATGTTAAAAGGCGAACACACACACACTCATTTAGACAGGCGCACTCACTTGAGGATACACAAAAATCAATATCGCAGCAATACACTCATTTGATGGCTGACCAGGCAAACCACCCATAACCGTGACAAACGTCAATCCAGGCCTGATTAGTCGATAACTAATTACGATACATTGCTATATTCACATGGACACCTGCTGTTTCTACAAAAAGTACTGGTCACTGGACGAAGATGCAGACACAATATTGATCTCAAGTGCTCTTCAACTCCCTCAGCCCTCCCATCATCAACGATAGAACCTCAGACAAAATGCGACGATGTCAGTCACATCAAGCTCAACAACGCGGACACTCATTCACGACAAAGCTCTTTCCGACCGCATGTACGAAGATACGGGCCTAGTTATATCATCGAACGGCTACAAAGTGCTAGACCCAGATCTTCCTGGACATTGAGACTCAATACATCTCGGCCCTTCATGCTTCCCCAAGTCGACTGCATTTCTCCGATCCGCAATCGAAAAGGCTCGACAAGACGAATTTAGTGGAAGACGTCAAATATGCCCGAGGTAGAGAAATGGTTGAGTTTGACAATGAAAGATGTTGGCAAGATAGGCGTGGATGCCGCACAACCCTTGCAATTTGAGCGTTTTGCTCTTAGTCTATCAGTATTTGACTAGTGGCCACCAGTTTTGGTAGTGATGGGTAAACATGACGTTGCGATGGTCGCAGGGACTTCGAGGAGCTCTACTAAAAAGTGTCGAGAACATTGAGTGCTTGGCGCAATCACCCGATGGACGCCTCTTGGAGTTTCTCCGAGCATTTCGAATTTCGAAGTGCAAATACCGGTCAAGAGAGTGCATATACCGGTGAGAAGTTTGCGCGATTTTACTGAAACAACATACCCGACATGCGGTTTACGTGGGCCATTCGGATGGATCAGTTAACGCCACCTACTGCAGTGAGATCCTCAGCCTTGTCGACGACGCCCTCCATAGCTCGATCTTCGATGGATGGATGCATTAACACTATTCGTTGCTTCATTTTCATCAGTATTTCTGCATTGCCAACGAAGTGCCGAGAAGGTTCATCCGAGCCGACGTCCTGGTAGGGTGATGTTCGTGTGCAGCAGTAGCGAATCGAAACCTTGGTCGCAGCACTCTGCAATGTCTGCATTGCTAGCTTGACCGTCATCAAGGACAAACCTAGGCTTCGCGAAATAGCCTCGAGTCTACCTTGCGCGTAATACTCATCGCCTTTGGCAACTTTTCCTTGGCACTAGGGAAAGGAACTGAAGCTGTCCGTGTTGTTATGTTCCATCTCTTGAAGGATCATGTAGACAGGAGCACAATACTCGAAACATATTTGCTGATAGTTGGCTTGAGATAAGCTTGAACATTTTGGTGTGGTGAAGTAAAAGTCTGGTTTCTGCCTTGGAGATTTGTGATTTGCCCGAAAAGAGGGATGATTAGACGATTGCTTATTTGGCGCAGCTTTCATGCTAGCATTTGACACGAGCACTCCGCTCGCCTACCCTTGTTGTCTGAATACTTTACGGTCGAGGCGCATTCAACATGTTGCGATACCTGGCCCGATCACCGGTGAAGCGAAATGCACGGAAGTTAGGGAAAGCAACGATAGGGCTGATTCAGTGGTATAGCTGCGGTTGTCGTCGCTGTCGCTCAGCCAAGCCACGCCCATTGCGATGAAACCGTCCAATCGAGCTTTGAGGTGATGCTTTTTGATAGCCGTATCTAATCCGTGGTAATGCGGGCAAAGATGAGCAGACGAATCCGTTTTGTTATCAAAATTCTATCGGTAAGCAGGCATGTTTCCTGTTTCAGTAAAGAGGAACTGAGAATAACTCGCTAGTGAGTTCTTCCGCCGCAAAACCTAGTAGCTTGCCCACTGAGAATGCAAGGATCTCCTGCGTGTTGACAAGGTACGGACTTAGCAGGTAAAGTATTTCGCATGAAAAGTTTCAGTGCGGAAAGCGCAAGCGCTAGGGAGTCGCTGCGTCGTGCGTGTGCAGGCCGGTGAAGCAATAGCATGTTGCCGAAAGGTGGGCAGTGGCTCGATTGTTGATTGATTGGGGAGTGGGGGATTTGGCCTGACGAAGTAACCCTCCAATCTAGTTACACGTTACGTGCCGGCTCCCGTCAGTCGAAGTCAAACTTTCTTCAGCTCTTGACGTCGTGTACCAACACGGACCATCCCCGCCGACTGCCGGATCTCGTAAATCTTTGTTGAACTATTTCCTGTGGCGAGGAGAGAAGAAAAGGAAGAAGAGTGCCTACAGGGCAGTCGTATCCGGACGAATAGTTCGGTTCTTTAGTTGACTACATTGAAGACGTCCAGGAGAGGGCCTTGAAGTTAGTCGAGGTGAGGTCAGTGTTCAACGTTAGTCAAGGGTGAGTTTACCTGCCAACCTTGCTCCTTTCTGATGAACAGTACTCAGTGTGTAGGGTGTGCGATTTGAGAGGCCAACTACTGTCGGCAGGCGGCGGTAGAGCCAAGCGCGGATCCAGCAATGAGGCAAGGTCCATCTGTTGGGGATGGGGCCAACCTGGCCGCTTTGATTTTGGGTATACCGGCCGCTGTGGTTGCCGTTATAGCTCTGACAAAGTACCTCGGGATTCGACGACGACGCAGTGAGTTTTTGATGTCGTAATTGAACTGGCGGTCATCCAGGCGGCGGGGAAAGAGACCCGTGTACTCTGTGGGTGAATGCATAGTTTGGAACGACAGGGACAATCAGAAGGACATCTGTTTGGAGAAGGAACAAGTAGCCTTGAGCATTCGTAGTTTGAGAGCGTATTGACGGGGCGCGTGCTGATATTCAAGCAGGTAGATTTGTCGAGCATGTCAACCCAAGAAGGCCCGTTCGAAGATCTGGGAGCCAGACACTAGGAGGTCAGTCAGTAATGATATTTATCTGTGGAGTGTTTCAGGATGACAACAGAACAGTACGCAGTCAAAACGATAGAAAAGCGTCGGAAGGAAATATGATGGATGCAAGAAGGTTCTGTATCGAACGACCTCAGCCCGTGTTACACCCATCGTGGCGCACTCGACACCATGAAGAAATCATTGAGTTTGACTGATTGGGAAAGTATGACGTGGGTTGATGAAGAGATAGCCATATGTGATGATGAGAGAGTAGCAAGCCATGAATGAAGACTTGTACTCACAATGTGCACATGAGTGTCGAGCAGCATGAGCATGTGTATGCGAGCTAGATTAGATTAGCCTTCGATGACAGTAGCAGTGTGCGACAACAATAAGATGGATGTAAAGCGATGTTTGAAGGAGTTAAGACGTAGTCCAAGTAGGACCAGTGGGTATGACAGTCGTTGAGAGTATCGTCCCAGTGTCCCGAAACGATGAGGCAAAAGGAAGGGCAAAGGACAACGAGGGCAAATGCCCCGAGGTCCTCCAGTTTAAGAGTGCGGGCCTCTGACAAGCGTCGGCACAGGCGCAGGACCCCTTGTCGAAGGGCAACACGAAGCCTTCGTTGCGAAGGGCAAAGAGGGCACTAAATCGCACGGACCCTTGTTCCAATTCAGCGGTCAATGGTTCCGCCCCACAGGCGTCCTTCCGGACGATCGACCTACTGTCTACAGTAGGGTGCATGAAGGACCTCTCAGCCGCTGGAACGTCGCACCTGAGTGGCAAGCAGACTAGTTGAAAGGGTCGGCCACATTGCAATCATGCACATGCACAAAGATGCAAGCCGACAATTGGCCCCGTGCTTGTCCACCCGATTGCGAGACGAGTCCTCCCGACGCCTCTGGTCTGAAAAGAAACTATGATATTTCGCATGTCTGCTCATTTCACTTGTCTTAGTCTGAGAAACAGGAATCGTGTCGTCCTCAACTCTCGCTGTGTCCTGAGGGCGGCGGGCGGTGCGGCCACATTCTCTCAGAGTCCCTCGAGTCAAGGGCAACGGGCGTGATCTGCAGGCCGCGATTTGCAGGGCATGATTTGCAGGGCGTGATTTGTAGGGCGAAGGAGGCCCCGGGTGAGCTGATGGCATTGATGTGCACGATGGGTAACCGGTCAGCCCAACAGTCGAGGCACAGCGTGCACGATGCACCCACCCCAAACTGGCCGCTTCAGCGTCGACGGTTGGATAGAGTGTGCTTTCTTGTGAGATGGCTCGAGCCGAATTGTATCGCGTTGGCCGCGTCTAGACCCTCGACAGCGTGGACAAAGCTGGCTCAGGTTGTCGAGGCCCACCACGTAGGTTTTCTCCATATTGAACCGTCTTCTTAAGTGACACCATGCTGAGCGACGTGTGCAGTAGGGAGAAGGGCGTCGAGGCGCAGTGCGGAACACGTCGAGAGGGCGCGAGGGCGCAGTGTGGGGTGGGAGGGGTTCAACAGCTCAAGCCTATTATCATGTGTCGGCGATCAACACGGTGCATCAGAGTAAGTCTTGTTTCGCAGTGGCTCAAACAAAACTGGAGCGGCAACAGCTATGTAGTCTGAGTGTTTTCTCTCACCGCGTCCCCTTCAAATGCTAATTATCGCGTATGATGATTGTCTTCTCGGTTCTGCCTCAGATGCCTCAGATGCCTCAAAGAGGGGCGCCGATGGCAAACAAGCCGCGATTTCATCAGCCACCAACCCACACATCATAAACATCTTGAACATGTGCCATTATTATTTTGTCCTTGAGAATAAGAGGCGTCTATGAAGCCATGACAAACATGACCGGCGGTGAAACAAACCGTCCCTTATCTCAAACTTCCTAACACGGAAGGTTTTCAGATAGCGTCGATCATGACAAGTCAAACGCTCTAACCACTCGCCAAATTTTCCAGCCCTCGCAGCTACAACTCTCAATTTTGTTGGAATTCACAGCCTGCTATCAGAAATGTGCCGGCTACTTGATCTGTCAAGTTGTTATGTGGAAATACTGCACGTTTACGACAAAACTGTTGGGTTGATGCTGAACCTACCATATTGGGAAGTTTCTTAAATCGCCGTGGGACGCAGTGCCCCAATTCTAGCGCCTTAGACCACTCGGCCATCCGCTCTCCAACGTTTTCCATCTTCGACACGTCACATGCCCTTAGCACCCTGAATCTTTTCAAGGGAGTCTTAATTCTCTGCGAAGATGGATATCACCATGGAGACCACAACTCAGAGCTGCCGATCGAAATGGTTAGCTGTTGGTCCCACTCCGGATAGCCCACCGTATCCATGAGAGATGAGCCTCTGCGCTCCGTAGATCGCGGACTGGACAAAGGATTCCAACATCAGTAGCAGGAAACGACTGTGGTTTCCACTTACGCTGCAGTAAGCGCCCCAGTCCTGTTCCGTGGTGAGTCATGAACTCACTGGCATTTGGATGTAGCCCTAGGTGTCTTGTTCGGATTCATTGCAATTCATAGTATTATCCTTTCCTTCCGTCCAACATCCACTCAGACTAAGCACTGCAGACTCCAACTACAAAACCGCCAACCCAACCACACCCGCCAGCACTACGACCCCCCTCCCCACAACCGCACCCGCATTCGCCGCCCCCGTCCCGGCAGGCAGACTCGGGCTCCCCGTCGTACTCAGCGTCGCCGTCGACGTGACATTGTTCCCACCCGGCGCCACAACCGTCCCACTCGGGCTCCCCGTCCCCGTCACCAACGGCACATTCGTAAGCGTCGCAAGCGTGCTCTCCACAGCACTCGCCGCTGCACTAGACGTCTCCACGACGGCACTCTCGCTTGTAACGACAGCCTCGCTCGTCGGCACTGCTCCCTCGCTGTAGTACGACGACGCAGCGGCAGCAATGGACAGATAGGATGGCTGGTATGTCTCTGTACCGGCGTAGGCCGCGCACCCGGGCACCGTAGTCTTGGCCGGCGCGCGGCCGCCGCCGCAGTCGAGCAGCTCGCAGATCTCGCCCGTCTCGGGGACGTAGTAGGTGTAAGTGTTGCCTGCGAGGGTCGAGGTGCAGCCCGCGAGGTCGGTTTTGGCAGCGGCGAAGGCAGCGAGGGCAAGAGTTGCGGCGAGGGTGGAAGTGTACATTTTTCGTATAGTAGATGTGTAGAGTAGAGTGGATGGTGTAGGTTGGTTGTGATTGGTTCGAGATGTAGCAGTATGATCTTCGTGGGATTGGTAGTATTAAATGACGGTAGAATTACTAGAATTAGGTATATGCAGTGAACGGACAGTCTAAACGAGTGACTGGAATTAACAAGCAAGAAGAGGAATTCTCGAGGTGAGGTGGAAAAGAGAATTCTCATCGTCCTCCTCCGCCCTCTTATACGCCTCCCACAGCATCAGCAACCGGGGGCACCCCAAGCGCACTCTCATACCCGCCATCTCCCAGCTTGTCAGACCCATCCCACCTCGCCCAGTCCTCCGACTCGCCCTCCCCGTCCCCGCTCTGGAGCCCACTCAGCACTGAAACAGGAGGTCATTTCAGGGGCACCCGGCTCCCCTTCTCTACTACCCCCTCACACACCCTCACAAATTCCGCACCGCTCCGCAAACCTCCCCAACGCCTCCAAGCCAAACTTCCAGCGACGCATCCAGACCTCGAAGATCACCGCAAAAAGCCCATCACGCCGCCGATCTCAGCGTTCTCGACCCAGCAACCGGGCATGCAAGATTGCGATGTGCATTGACGCTGGCCGGTGCGGCTCCTGAAAGCTTAGCAATGAGCTTAGCATATCTAGCGCCGTCGCGTGCTATTCTGAGACCGCTCGCTCGCGGATTCATGCAAAATCCGACGTGCTCATCTCCGTGGGCTCGCTTGCACCCTGTGTGATTGCGTGGAACGGCCGGTCGGGAGATTGCCCGAGGTGCGCTGGCAGCTGGCTAGGGGAAGTGGAAGGATTGCGTGACGAGGACCGGGGTGCGAGGAGCAAAACAGCATGTAATTACCTATTGGAACCAATAACGTTAATGGCAGCGTGTGATGGTGTCGATGTCGGACCACGAAGAAAGGCATCAAGAGACAGACTTGGCAATGCATTCGCTATGACCCTTCCCGCAACACCAGGCTACCAAGTCGACGAAGTATCCTACTCATCGCACACGTTCCACTTCCGCCAGTCCAACCGAGAATGCGCCCCAAATGAACGTCACGAAGCCGGTCGACCATCGCATTCATGTCGTCGCCGACCGACTTGCTATGGCTCGATTAGTCATCGATATTCGTCAATACGGACTGAAGAAGGATCTAAGACCTGGCTTCTTCAAGCTCGAGCTCCAGTTCGCGAATACGCTCGTCCTTCTCCCTATCACCGCTACCCGAGGCCAATTTTGACTTCAAGGTGTTTACTTCGCGGACCAGAATGCCAATTTGATCTGATTGATCACTCATGACCTGGTTCTGGTGCTCTAGTGTTCTCTGTATGCCGCTGAGCAGCTCCTTGAGCCCCGCAGCTGCACCTGCTGCCGTAGGCATAGGCCCTGAACCTGCTGTGGGTGTAGAGCTAGCTGATGCTGGGAGGGGAGCCTGTGCTGATGCTACTGGCGCTGGGGTTGGTTTTGGAGGTTCTGGTTCCTTTGTCATGACAGGACCCCGGGTTTTCTCCTCTTGCCGCGCAGCGATCGAGGGACGTTCTACAGGCTTGGGGACCTCCTCAAAGCTCGATGCATCATCGTCATCAGACTCTTCTCCCTTGTCAGCAAATTTGGATGCCATCTTGGACATTGACTCTTTGTTGTCATTTACTGAAGGAGGCGGCCCATGAGAAGCAACCGGGGCTGCCGCAGGTTCGGGCTTGGGAGGCTCCACGGTAGTCTTTGTAGGAGGAGGCGATTGCACAGGCGCAGATACAGCTGGAGGCTTATAGTCGGATGGCACATCTTTCGGCCCTTCACCATCGTAGACACTCTCCAGCGATATCTTTGGAGGCAAGCATGTCTTTCCGCCGAACCATTCCGAAGTCGTGGTGCCTGGCTTGACACCGACCGTTGGGGGGTAAATGTCGCTCTGGAACATTTCGGATCGTCGCGGTACGATGAAGGAGATGGGCTCGATGTATGAGTCGTTAACAGTCTTGAAGCACCGGAGAACTTCGTTATCGTGTAGATCGACACCACGCTTAGGAAGGAAGGCGATGCCGCGCTGCGGCTCTGAGGATTTGTACTCGGACAGGTACTCGAACTTGTCGTTTTCAAACTCGTAGTATCGAATGTTTCCATCACTGTCGCAATTAGTCGGGATCTCAATAAAAGCTCGACTGTGCTCACCCCTTTCCTGCGAGGTACAAGCATTGCGTGCCCTCGTCCCAGAAGGGCATGCACACCCCGGAAATGGAGTCGAGTATCTGGAAGCCTCCGATGGGTTCGCCGGGATTGCGAGGGTCCCAGAGCCCTAGTTGACGGTCGCTCATGCGGGAGAAACCGGTCGTTGCGATTCTGTCGTGCTCGCCCATCCACACAGCACGGCTGTTCTTCGCGCCCGAGTGGCCAGCGACCTCGAGTGTTGGCTTTTCTTGCCTCACGTCCCAAACACGCAGCTTCTTGTCTCTACTTGTTGTGACCAAGGAAGCTCCGTCTGCGCTCCAGCAGAGGGATTGTACGATGTCCTTGTGCTTGAGGTTCAGCTTCGCCGCGCCAACCTCAACATCCCAGATCTTGACCGTGTAGTCTCCGGAGGCACTGGCAAGGACATTTTCGGCGGCCGGGTTGAACAGGACGTGGCCGACCTTCCTGTATTGTATGTATAAGCTAAAGTCGAGGGTTGGTTGCCGTTCAAGACGTACCTAAGGTGTCCGGTCAATCGTGCGACTGGGGCAACATCGGGTACTTCTTCGGCGTCTGTATAAAGTGTAAAACCATCGGGGACTTTCCAGATGAAGACCTATGCCAGTCAGCGCCCCGCATGGGCTTTCAGAAGGGAGCGGCGCACCTTGCCATCATCGGAAGCGGAGGAGAGCAGATGGTCGTTGAAAGGAGACCTGCGCCGATCAGCATTGCGCCTGGCATAATTAGGTGAGATTGTACCAATCTGTGTCTAGCACTGCCGCCGTGTGTCCTCGAAAGAGTGGTATCTGCTCAGGTACTCGACCCCGCTCGCTGAGGGGAACGACAGCGAGCGCACCTCCTCCGCTAGCTTCCCAATTGACGGACAGATACTCTGGATTGGCCTGTCTGGCGTTAGCCTCGATTGTTTGCTCGTGGGTGCCATTGTCGCGTGCTGACCTTGATCAGGTTGGTGTCCCAAGCGTTCTTCGAGATACGGAGATTATCGTATGTTTGTTCCTAGACAGTGTCAGGCCCAGCAGCACTGTGTGTCTTGGGGCATATCATACCTTCTTCGTCCCGCGCCCGAAGACATGGCCTAGACAGTCATTGTTAGACGTAAGCTCAGCTTGAGGTGAGCACAAGACACTCACGATACTTGGACGAGCGCACAAAGCGACCGGCCATTCTGGATTTTCCCGGGTAGGCTGTCCGTCAAGAATGCTGAGCAGTCGATCAAGACGTGTGCGAGAGTATCGCGACTCGTGTAAAAGGGAGTGAGGGAGCGTCTGCGGTCAGGCAAGTTTCGTGTTTCATGGAGCTGCTGCGGGGCTTGGCGAGGACCGTGGACCCTTGTTGGCGCGGGCCCGCCTCGACAACGCCAATCTATACATGGCAACCCTTCCAGCTCCCAACCCAACACCCTCCAGATTCCGTTATAATCAAGGCAGACGCTGTTGCTCTCTCTAATGTCGGCGAACCCAAGTTGAGAACGACGTTAGCACAATGCTCCACAAGCCGATCCAGCTGAGTTCTGCATAGAAGCGACTGGAGCAGTTTCAATCCGCACATTGCCTCAATCAAAACATGTTTCAAGTTGTCTAGAAGATGGAATTCCACCAAGTCCAATCACCTAGAACAGCGCTATCTATGCGGATGTTGGCAGCATAGCGTCCATGCTACTCGGTCGTCGAACACAGTACTTGGATGTATTCTTCATTCGGAATACAGACCACTGAAATAACTGATAGAGAAGCTCAAGTTCCAACCCTTTGTTCATTCCTTCATAGCTATCCAAAGCTTTCGGGGATGTCGCACGCGCGCTAGTCTGTCAAATTGCGCGACTTGCTGCCCCTCCACCACCCGAGCCGCCCAAGCACCACTTCATATAGCCGTCGCGTGAGGAACCTATCACCTACTAGCCTTATGCAAATCCCTTGCGATGAGCACTCCTGATACGTTGCAGAATAAGCTGTGGCGTTTAGTTCCGGTGAAGAAAGGCCGAGGCTGTCCTTCAGCCTTATCAGCGTTGCAGATACAAATACGTGTCAGACCCCGCTATACCGTGTTTTCCTCACTCTTCGGCATTCGTTACAAGCGAGCAAGTATGGAAGAAGAGCCTTTCCAGTGGGAATGGGACGAGGATAATAAACTGTACTTCTATTATGAATCCAACAATGAGGAGAAGGTTTATCAGAATGGCACACGCTTACCGTAAGTAAAATTTACGGCCCTTGGATTATGTACTCAAACAAGCCCTAGCGTTCCCCGGGTGTCTCACACTCACTTATATAACATGGAAGCAGAGCCTAATCCGTGGGAATGGGATGAGGATGAAAGATTGTACTTCTATTATGATTCTGGAAATGCGGAGAAGGTTTATCAGAATGGCACACGTTTACCGTAAGTGAAATTCACGACTCTTAGATTATGTACTCAAAACTAGCTCTAGATTTCCCCGGGTCGCTCAAACTCACAACTTCTCAGTCGGCGCAGTTTCGCGGATACCTCAAACACAGTCATCGAGCTCGACACAGTATTCAAATCAATCACAAGCTTTCTATCAATCACCGGCGTCGACCAGGACAGATGCTTCGAACAGCTTAGTACCACAAACAGACGCGCAGCGTGCTCAAAGTGTTGTTTCTGAACTAGGTCCGGACCGCTATCAACTTGGGGCAAAGCTGGGTCGGGGTGGCCAAGCAATTGTATATGAAATCAGCGAGAACCGGCATCGAAGTAAAGACAAAAAGAGTTTTGCTTTGAGATTGTACTTTTGTAAAGATAAAGAGAACTACAAAAGCCGCGCCAAAAAATTTGCGAAAGAGGTCAAAATCATGGAAAAGCTCAGAAACAGCAATTATGTCGCCCGACTGGTCGACTCTTACGAATTTCCTCGTCTGAACACGTACGCCTTCATCCTCGATCCAGTAGCCGACGGGGGAAATCTTCAGGGGATGTTGAAACAGCAATTCGAGGATCCTTCCAATGAAGTGTTCGAATCGCCATTTACGCACCAAGTACTGAAGGACCTCGCAAAGGGCCTGCGCGATATCCACGGTTGCTCCATAAGGCATAAAGACGTATCGCCAAACAATGTCCTTATCCATCAATGGCGCGCAAAATATGCCGACTTTGGCTCGTCGCTCGATTTCTCACAGGGGGGAGAGAGAACAAACTCTTCGGACCCTCTGAACTATGCCAATTTGTTCTATGCTGCGCCTGAGCTCTTCAGCGGGTATCCGAGGGAAAGGTCGAGCGACATATTCAGTCTGGGGTGTACTTATTTTGAGGTACTGTGTGCACGTGCCGCGGCCATCACGAGAGAGAGAGGATGGGAAAGCGAAAGCGCATTTTGTACTACTAACAGGGGGTATTTCAAAGACATGGTGAAAGGCAGCCCCAATGACATTAGTCGCATCGAGCGGAAACTCCAGCAGATTCTGGCCAATAGCAATTTGGAGGAGTTGCATGGATATATTTCATTGATTCGGAGAATGTTGAAGGAGCAGATCCCAGGGAATAATGAGCAAAGGCCGAGCGCGCCAGGCATTGTCACTGAGATTTGCGGATGATGGATGGAAAACTCATTAATGTAGCTGAGATGTCGTAGAGAACGAGAAAAATCAAATGTAGTCGTACAAGACCAAACTCTGCGCGTCTTCTTCGCTTATTGTTGAAGCATTTCTTTTCTCGTGCTTAGAAAAGTCGTTGAAGTTCCGAACTGCTTCTTCGAGCATGACCGTGGCGTCCATATTCTGAGCCCGTAGCGATCTCGCGTACAACAGCGCGGCGCGACAGATGTACGGGCGGAGGTAGGGAACCCGGCGATAATGGAGCAATATGTCGTCGAGAAGCTCCCTACTGGCTGTGAGTGGTGGCATGTTTCACCGGAGAATGAGCACGTACCTTGCGACTGGGTGGCTATGGAGCCGGACATGCTGCGTCGCCATCTTGTACTTGCTGTGAAGCGTCGCCGGGTTGGTGGGGCCGACAGTCCGCTCGAAATGTGCGTGTGCTTTCGTGTACAAAGAGAAACTTTGATCTTCTTGCCCTTGTCGCACTCTGACATCACCAAGAGTGTAGTATAGTGCCCCTGTCCTGTTTCCATTGTTAGTATGATCCGCAAATGGTTGTTGATGGTGCTTGCCTGACTGAGTAATTGTCTGCCTCTTGGAAAGCTTCGACTCGATCCTTTATCGCTACCTCGAGAAAACCTGCAGCCTGTGCATACTTTCCACGATGGTAATAGTTGTGTGCGAGTTGGTACAACGGACTGAACAGCCAGTCTTTCTTGAACCCCGGCATACTCTCTCGGATTCTCTTCGATTCGTTCAAATATCTCTCAGCCTCTTTCCATAACGAATTGAAGTTGTATGCAATGCCCATATGCATATTTGCATTAGCAAGTCTCGCCGATGGTTCCCCTGACCTGGCAATTTCGATGTCGTACTCTTTCTCAGCGTAGTCAAAGTACGTATCTTTATCGCGCATCACAAAAGCAGCTCCAATGCGGCCTCGGCAGATTCTTAGATCATACTCGATCAAATCTGCAGTACCTCGTGCCTCGGCTAAGATAGACTCCGACAAATCCAAGGCGCGTAAAGCTTCCTCTCCTTGGCTCTTCTCGATATGATAGCTTGACAAAGGTGAGCTATAGACCGGTTCAGTCATCAAGGTTGTACTCACAGAGAAACCTCGTAGATCAATTCAGCAAAGTCCAACGATGGAGTTTTTAGGCACCCTGCTTCCCAGAATTCGAAATATGCTTTACTAAGGACAGCCACATGCGGTATCAACTCGTGGCACCTTCCCCAGCGTTTGATGTTTCCTTGCGTTCCGGTCTGATAGATACGGTCGATGTACGGCCATCTGGCAGTTAATCGCCCCAGTACATGGTCTACAACATGCTTACAGAGAAGGGCATTGGTCGCAATTTTCGCCCTCGTCACTTTCTGCACCATTTCATGCATCTTGAATCTTGCGCCGCCCTCTTCAATTTTCTTTTCAATAAGTGAGCTGCTTATCAGGGCCCTATACTGTCCGATGAATTCCGGTTCGTTCTGAGGGTACTCGGCAAGGTTGCTACTCCGCGTTCCAGGCTGCAGAAGCTCCTCTGGTACACCCTCGTGATCGAGCAATGACATTACGTACAATAGACCAAGTGATCTATCTGATTGACCTGAGGGCGATTGAAGCATCCAAACTGAAGCAAGATTACTTTCGTAGTCCTGCGCGCGATGATGGTCGAGATAAACAAAATGTAGATCACTCTCTTTGGAGTGTGCATTGCAAAATGCAGTGATTGACATCTTACAGTCCTTGATATACGATCCCACCTGAATCAGGGCTAATGGAAGGCCGCCAAGACGGCGCGTAAGATCTTTGGTACTCTGTGCGATATTGAGCGATTGATTGCGGTCTTGGCGAGCGTAATGTCCCAGAAGGTTTTCAGCATCCGCATCAGGTAGGGATTTGAGCTCCAGATAGTTGGTGCAATCTGTATCTCCAAGATGTGACAGGAGTTCTGGTTTGCGTGTCGTGGCCAGGACGTTTCCCCGTCCTTTGTACGGCCAGTAAGGGTCCAGGTCAGCCCACTGCCCAACGTTGTCGAATAACAATAACCAATCAAGCATGTCTTTCTCCTGCGCAAGTTGGGTTTCTTTTACAGATATGGTAGAGGCTGGCATATGATGAGGTCTTTTCAACCAAGCTTTGACAGCTTCTCTGCAGTCTGCGTCGCTCGGTTGCTCTGTTTCCGAGAGTAGCGCCAGTCTAAATGCAAGTGTTCTGAAAGACTCGCTCAGTCGATGAGGACTATCAGCTTTGATAATCAGAATTACGTCGTATTTGTCATGGTATCTTGCAGCGAATTGATATGCCAACGCAGATTTTCCGATTCCTCCCAGGCCTGATACACAAAAATAACGGAGTGGATGATCTCCATTATTCAGTGATGTGCGTGGCAACAACCAAGTCGCCATCTGCGTCAATTCTTCTTCTCGCCCGGTGAAGTATCTTGATGAATCCAAGCATGATTCAGGGTATCGGAACGGCAATGTTACAGTAGCGCATGGTGGTAACGAGCCTCGCGTCGAAAAACCTAAACTCAGGCGCGAAGAGCTGCTATTGCAAATGGGTGGAGTCAGGATGGCATATGAGCTGTTCTGGCTCAGCTTTCCTTTGCGCATATGTTAGTATCACGTTGTCCACCTTTAGTCAGACTTACCAGAACTGGATGTAGCTGCGCGCTGTACTCGACCAAGAGATTCAGGAGACGAAACTTGCGAAGTGCCACCGATAATGTCCTGTGGCAAGGATTTAGACGATCTCGCTCTAATCTCTTGCGTCTTATTGATCTGCTGAAGTACGTAAGAATGAAAATTTCCCGGGGTTTTAGCGTGCCAGATGGTTTCCAAGTCTTCTTCAACAGCGATGGTTGATTCTTGGCCTCGTAAGCCGATGCGCACAAAATCTTCCGGGAGAGACTGACTCAGTCAGATATGCGATAACATGGCTTCGTGAGACACTTACTGATGATACCCTAGAAAATAAGGAACTGATGCTTGACTTGGTAAACAACGAGCCATAGGCTGAGACCACAACGAAATCTGGGTTGAGATCTGAAACCACCTCCTTGAATCCAATGGAAGATCTTCGAATCTGGGAGAATATTTTCTGAGGGAGAATATGGTCGTTGACACTCTTTACGCGCAGAAGAGGTGCAACTCGGTCGCGATGTTCCCCCTGTTCAATATGAGGCACGCCGACGAGAAAAACTCCTCGTATTGTATCCAGCGAAGCCTTCCATCGAAAACGGCGTTCAAGTGTTCTGGCAAAAGCCTGATTCCTGTGAGTAATGGCGAAAAGAATAATTGGACTAAGAGTTGCGCACTTCTTTCGCAATGATGCCGCCAAGGAGATCACATATCAAATACACCGACGGTGTGCACGCCTGGATAGAGTTCAGCCAGTCCTACGATACAGCTGTACTTCCGAACCTGAGATAGCAGTATAGAGGGCAGCTGTGTATCAAACAGCTCTGGAAATAGGCTGGCGCCACTCTCCAGCAAGTGGGAAAATGGCTCTTTAGCATTTATGCCATGCCTGTACTCGTGGACTGCTGTACGATCCGGTACGGGAGACAGTTTTGCCACAAGAATTCTCCAATCGACAGCGCTTGAGGGCTTTTTGCCATGAGAAATATCTGGAATGTAGACCAGGCTAGATCGGTGAGCAGTGCACGAGCTTCGGAAGTGGCCAGCCTTACAGGATTTCGGTTCTATTATCTGGTGGCCTGTAGACTTCGTTAAGAAAGTATTGCATCGACATAAAGTCCGGGGTGTCCTTAGACCAAAGAGCCGCTGCTAAAGGAGGGTGAAAGGCGAGTTGGTGGAAAGCGGAAGGTGCGGGGTTGCCTAGGTACGGTACGGTAGCACCTGCCTCGTTATTCCCACATGCCCACCTACCAGCCTCGCGCGATAAGCGCAGCTGTCCTACAGCACGTCTTAAAGACGAGCCTGAAGTGGTGTGCTGCTCATGTCATTCATTTAGCCGGATTGGAGCCTCAGCGCACGACATTCCTGTCCGCCTCGGTGCCGCCGCTCGCCCTCTATCCACCACAAACATGGCGCCCGTCGCAGTTGAAGCGTCCTGGAGCGAGAAGGAAGTACGCGAAGACATGCCATATGCCTCGTTTGAAGGACCATTCATTGGCCCGAGGCTGTCCAAAGAACTAATGAAACGGCGCCAGCTGTTACTGGCCCAACTGGATCTGGCTAACCGATCAATACCTGCGCAATTCCCACGTCAAATATCATCGCCATCCACCCTATCCAGCGAACAGTTGGATTTGACCCAGCTGACCTTCGAGCTCGACCAGTCTGATATTGGCGAGATCGAGTTTGCATTGAGGACATTTGACGGTAGGCTTCGACACGGTGACGGTATCAACCTCCCACTCACCGAGAGTAGCGCGCCACGGACAGCCCAACGACATTTCGCGTGTGACCTTTCCTCTACCTACGCTAGGACCTCGTCTGCGGGCCATCTCGGCTGACCTTCATCGTGGAAGTGGATTGGCTATACTGAAGAACTTGCAGCCAGACAAGTATACGCCATGGGAGAACATGGTGCTCTACGCAGGCATTGCTAGCTACATTGGCGACGTGCGTGGAACCCAAAGTGGCAGTAACCACGTTTTGAGTTAGTCCATCTGTTTGAACCTGGCTGTGTATCTCACATTCTCCAGCTCATCTCAGGGTGGCTAATAATGTATCTGATCCTCGCCCAAGTTTTATGAGGGATGACCTGGTGCGTCGCCCCCCTTTCCTACAACTGATGACTTTGGGGTTATTCTGAGACTGCATCAGCCATTTCACAACGACAATGGCGAAATTCTCAGTCTTTACATTGTCGAGCCCGCAGCGTCAGGAGGAAACACTATGATCAGCTCGGCAGGCCACGTCTATAACGAGCTTGTTCGCACTAAGCCATACCTCATCGACGTTCTTGCGAAAGATGACTGGCCACACTGGACGTAAGTCAAATCGTTGCATCATATGCTATGACTCGTTCGTGACTGACAACTGTGCGCCCCAGTGCTCGAAAGCCGACCAAAGAGAAGTGCTTTCCGCTTTTGTTTCCAGGAGAGAATCAGACGCCCTATTTTGGCTTCACGCGATATTCTCTCACAGGCTCAGAGTCATCGCCAAAGCCTGAGCATATAAGACCACTTACGCTCTTGCAAGCTGAAGCGATGGATTCCATCGAAATGTTGGCTGCCAAAAATGCAGTTGCCCTGCCCCAGCGCAAAGGCGACCTTCACTTCATCAGCAACAGGGCCTTTTTTCATGCCCGCAAGGCTTATCAAGATCTCTCGATGGATAATGCACGTCATCTTATGCGCCTGATCCTTATGGACTCTGAATTCGGTCATGCCTTGACCACAGCGGAAAAAGTACGTTGGGGAGCCTCGTTCGAATTTTCGCCTGATCAGGCCGCTTGGATTCTAGAGAAAGAACACACTCACGAAATGGCTTCCTCAAGCGAGTTTGACAGCCTCTATCTCGACGAAACGACCCACACAAGCTCCTGATGGAGACGAATCCATTTGCTTCTATGGCTTCTCATATATTAAAGGAAGGTTTTCATGATCGATGTGAATGTTGTGGCCTGTCGTTCGCAACAAGTCAAGGACACTTTTGCGACGTTGAAGCCTGCATACTTGAAAGAGTTAAAGATTGTATGCTGTGGAGGGATGTTTAACTCAACATGCGTCCGTATGTTCCAGCGTGCCTTTGCTCTGCTTCGCAGGATCTGCTCCTAAAGAGAGGCGCTGGCCCTCGCACTTGAGTGTGTCTTTTTAAACCAAAACCGGGGCTTAACTGCGTCGCCATGTCCAAATCGGCATCGTGAGCCAAAACATTCAGACATCAGATTCTCGTCAAGGTTCTGAAACATCCCCGAAGGCAGCGACGAAGGAGGCTGCGTCATGAGTTCTTACCCGCGAATAACCCTTGGTTTCCTTTTTCTCGGATTCGCTTTAGGTAGCGATTATCAATACCTGGTGGGGCGAAGAAGACCCATCCCATCTCAACGTAAGCATCTGCCGAACTTTGGCGATCGCTTTTATTTTCGCGAAATGAAATACTGCACCTCCATCTTATATGAAAGACTTGGCTATGGTTTTGAATGCAAGACTCGGAGACAGAGGTCTCTGCTCCTATCTATTGCTCTCACCTGGTTTAGTTGTCTTGGCCTAGACTACTACTAAAATAGTATACTAAGGTTTAGAACTATCCTTAACTAACGTAAGTTAATTATAAATAAATTTATAAAACCCCCCCGGGGGCTCTATATCGCTCTCGACCAGGCTGTGTCGCAGCCTTCGCCTAAAATAGTGCTAGCGGAATGCAAGTTGACCCTCAACGGCAGAGAACACCAGCGTATACAAGGGAGGCTTTAAAGGATTACATTCCGCCTTGCTAAACTTACCTAGGCTCCTAAGTTACACGTCTCCTGTGCCTTTTTGTCATTTCTTCACTGCTATATCGCTGATGCATCCAGAAGACCCCTTCGACAGCTTCGGGCTCGACTTTTCGATATTCGGCAATTACAATCGGGCGAATAAAGGCCAACAACCAATTTATAACATCGAGTATGTGGATCTTCTTGGCGCAGGGTCCCAGCACAGTTCCCAGAGTGCACCTTCTAGTAATCGAACTTTGCCGACCCTCGACCATGGCCAGCTCCTCTTTCTAGCTGGATGTCCGGGTCCAGACCAGATAGACAGGCTGACGAAGGAATACGAAATCAATCCCGAATTCTGGCGTCGACACCTGGACTCCGTTTCTACAGCCTCGCCGCCAACATTCGAAGACCTAAAGCTGCCGTCTGCCATCTGCGGCATCTTTCAGCTTCGCTTTTGGACTATCGGATCTAGAGTCACTAACATCACTGAAGATCAGGAGTCGATTGATTCCCTACGGAAAGATGCAGAGGCTCGTATGGAAAGATACAGGCAAGATCAGAGGGAGAAGAACCAATGGCAACCTGGAGACTCGATAGTGCGCGGCTTTGAGATACATGATCGCGAGTATTTCAGTATTGAACAAGTCATCACAATCTATTTATCAGAAGAAAGAAAAGGTCACACAGGAAACGATGGCAAATGGTTCGGTAAGTAGTAGTTCACCAAATTGAACAAAAGATTGCTGAACGAGTCCCAGCACTCACATGCTCGGATTGCGGGCGATTCCTTCACGAAAGCCCGAGCGGTCCGTGGATGGGCAGTCATCTCCCAGGGCGCGCTGACTTCCACACAAAGACGTTTCCCGTACCCGAGCACCGCCTATGGACGTCCATTTACAATGGGACCCCACTGTTTAACGGCTCTGTTAGCAAAACTGAAGTGCCTCTTCGAGCCCTCCAGCAAAGCCTAGCGACGCTCCCCAGAACCTTTTCTGCTGGTCAAGACCTAGCTGCCATGCACGAGGACCCAATGTACGCACTGCACCGCATATTCTCTTTCTTCACAAGCAACGAGGCGCACGTCCTCTCATTTCTCTCCTCTCAAATCGAGAAGCACTCTTCCACAAGCGGAGAAGCATCCCAATTTGCCGACACAGAGCCCTTGTCGAACCTGCTGCACTGCCAGCGACTGCTGGGACGCCATGTCGAGGAACTGCGGTATGTTCTTCGCATCGTCCGCTCGCGGGTCGCAAAGAACGAAATCGCAAAAGCCGCGTCGCGCGCGCTCGAACAAGACCTCGTGTACCTGATTGAGCGGGCTGTCACGCTGCGCAGTCGCAGTGAGACTTCGATCAGTCTCTCTATGAACGTGGCCAGCATTGGTGAGGCGCGACGCGGCGTGCAGCAGAACAAGTCGCTGTTTAGATTCACCATTATCGCGTCGGTCTATGTGCCACTGTCATTCGTTGCTACGTTGTTTGGCATGAACTTTCGCCAGTTTGGACAGGGTGATCTGTCCATCTGGATATATTTTGTCGTTTCGGTGCCTGTGTTCGTTGTGTCGGCCCTGTTTCTGTTCATTAATCCGCATGTATTGCGCGGTGGCTTTCGACGTATTATTGCTAGACGGTAGAAGAAGAGGTAATGCTTGTGACGGTATGTCTCCACCTTGACCAT
This sequence comes from Polyplosphaeria fusca, assembly GCA_010093805.1. NCBI lineage: Eukaryota > Fungi > Ascomycota > Dothideomycetes > Pleosporales > Tetraplosphaeriaceae > Polyplosphaeria > Polyplosphaeria fusca. The sequence goes on from ML996183.1 coordinate 19,940, forward strand.
ATGGTGACTGAGGAAACTATGGCCAGGCAGATGTAATGCCACTAAAGATGTATCACGTGATGGCAAGCAGGAAAGAAGATACTTTATCACATTTAGGGGTACAGCTAAGAGGTGTTTGATCCTACTACCAGTCTTCAATAGACCGAAGTCCTCTCTTCACCCTTGCCCTACCCAGCGGCTCGCACCTCGTCTTCAGCCACTCACTCCAATCTTCACTTCCAGCCTCCAAAGCTACGTTCACTGGAGGATACTCGACCCACGCTTGTCGATTGTGGCCCCAGTCGAAGCCTTTGTTAAACTGTCGTGTACTTTCTGCGTCCCAGCGTAGGAAAATGTCGATTAGATCTGCTTTCAGTTTCTCTTTCAGGGCATCTTCGATGATCTTTGTGTATTTCGTACGGCACACTTTCCTTGGGCGTCGCGCCTTTCGATCAACGTGGAGATCGTCTGGGAACGGGGCCTTGGCGTTGTCTGCCGCCCGCGCGTGTTGGAGATACACGGTGATGAGGTGGAGAAACTCATCCATGGGAAGGCTCCACTCGTGGGTGGAGTCGCATGGGAAGAGCTTGGGCTTGTCGAAGTGTGTCTTGTCCAGATGGCGGGTGACGACTATGGGGATAATTTGCGCGAGTTCGCCGCATCCTTGCCCGACGTCGAAAGGTCTCTTGGACTTAGAGCGTAGGATCGATATTGTCAAAGGGATTTCAAGATGTAATGGGCAGGCCATGGTCGTTTCGTGTTGGGGTTGTTTCCCGAGTTTATTCAAGTCCTACAGTGGGTGTTCCTGAGGATAATTGAATTTTTAGAGAACTAGAAGAAAGACATTGTGTGAGCTCCATGGTGACATTAGCTATGTCGGTTTGACCACAGGTCGAGTTATGAAACTTTGTCTCGATTGTGACTCTGCTCACGAGACTACCATGGTTCACAAAGAACCATCAATTCAACAAAGGTCGTTTCGTAAACTCGCTTCTAGATATGATTAGGAGCGAAAAAAGGTAGTAGAGCAAGTCATCTTCCAAAATCTCTTCCTGCATCGCCCTTTGAGGTATTCTTGGAATCCTATGTGACAGAGTTCAATAGTCGAAACGATCGAAGAGTGCTTCGACTGTGCATCTCCTGAAGCACCGTCTCATGTACGAATGTAACAAATCATATAATATATCCGGCAATACGCATGCATACTGTCAATCAAGGTGCCTCAACAGGTAGAGGTGCCGAGAATGACGGACCATGTTTCGCTATCCGCGCCGAACCTCGGCTGCAGGGTTGCGCGGATGACGTGGGAATCCCGACGGCCTTAAAATGCGGAGAAGGTCAACCACGGCGTCACCTCCCCTATCCTCCTGCTTGCATATCCAAGCCCCAATTCCACAGCATGTCTGATCAGGTGGCGGAGCCTGGCGCGCCGTCCGCCAAAGCCGCAGACAAGGCCTCGGACAAGGTGACGGCGAAGGACGTCCAGGTCCCGAGCAATGCCCTCTCCGCTGCGCAACAGGTGGACCACGTAATTTTACGATTGAACAAGTACTGAATCACCACAGCAGATACTATTGCTCTTCAAAGCTAACATGACCATCCAGACTCCTCGCCAACCCCGGTGGTCTCTCCTCCTTCCTCTCCACCCTAAACTACACCCTCTACATCGCCGCCTACCTACAACCGCGCACCCCCTCCACCTCCACTCTCGCCCGCCACCTCCTCGCGCTCCTTAAGCCCTCCTCCCCCTACGCAAAGCCTCCCCCAACAACCCTCATTCCCAATGCCGCCGCCGTATCCCCCATCGCTGCCCTCGCAGGCATGATCTCCCGCGCCCGCACCACGCTCCGTCTGCTCGGCCTCTTCCCGCTCTACACCTGGCTACGCACCCTCCTCGCTGGACGTAAACCGACCGCCGACCCGGTACTGCACCGCATAGCGCTGTTGCAGTGTTTGTCGTACACAACATACCAGGCGCTCGAAAACGTGTGCACACTGGTCGACAACGGCGTCGCGAGCAAAAACATCATCGCTTTCCTGAATCGCGGCGACCCCAGCACAGCCCGCGTGTATACCTGGGCGTACCGCGCCTGGCTCACGGGCGTATCATGCGACTTCCTCCGCCTAGCCCGCGAGGCGCAGATTGAGGGGAAGCGGAGGGCGACGCGGAGCCAGATGCAAGAAGACGGCCGGGCGCTGGCCGAGGACCAGGACGAATCGGATGCAAAGTTCGACGCGAAGTGGTGGAGCGATTTGATGATTTGCTCGGCGTGGTTTCCGATGGCGCTGCATTTTGCGAGTGCGAAGGGTTTGCCCGGGTGGAATTTGGGCGTTATGGGCATTTGTGGGTTGGTGGCGGGCAGTACGAGGACGCAGGCGCTGTGGGGGGCCACGTTACATCCGTGATGATACCAAATTACGGATCACTAGGAATATCTCTCCTTTTGATACTCCTGTTGGACTTCAGCTTCGATAGGTGTCGAATTGCCATGTTGCTTTTTGATAATGGATATGTCGAGAACAAGATCACTAAGCTTTAGTAGCTTCTGGAAAGCCTAACTAAACTCATCCCCCATTGTTGCTGAAATATGGGCGCTTCACTGGCCACGTCCCTACATCGTCAGTGGCTGTCAAATTTGGCACGTGACCCGATGGCGCTGGAACTGGATCTCTGAGCATGGCGGCGTCCATGGAAAGGCGCAAGTCTTTTAAATAATTGACGAACTTTGTAGCAGCAAGGAGAAGGGATTGGCCAATCTCTAGAACGTTTACCAACGAGGTTATCTCAAATCGTCGTGCGCACCGCCACTGCACCGGCCACATTCCCTGCGCGATTCCGCGCGGGATCCCGCTGTTCTTCGTTCACGACAATGTCGCAGCCTGAACATAACAACATGCACGCGCAATCGCTGACGACTTTACAACCTCCGCAATGCGTATAAGAAGAAGCACAACGCCAAAGACGGATGATTAGAATCCGTTTACTCTGCAAGATGGATACAACTTCCTGTGGTGAGCCTAGACACGAGCCAACTCTTTTCATGCATGCATTCTATCTAACTCTAGTAAGAAGCTTTTCCTAACACGATAGTCGATGCTTTCAACAAGTTCTCTGTCGACGAGTCCCAGTTCGCTCTTCCGTTAAAATACACCCAAGGCGCACTCCAACCTCAACCCCCAATCCCCTTTCCAATCGGCCCCTCTCCAGATTTCAAAGGTGGACTGAATGCTATAGAAAGTATCTTATCGACAAGGATTCCCCTTTATCTCGTTCTACGTCGTGGTGGAACGTTCGTGGTAATCACCTACATCCCTTACCTTGCCGACACCAAGTTGAAAGATGTGTATCTCTCAAACCGAAACAATCTCATCCAGTCACTGGGAGTGACAAGGTTCTCGCTCGCATTTATTGCGAAAGAACCGGTCGAAGTCTACGACTACCGATCTTGGGAAGAGAAGGACATGAAAGCAGCAGCATGCGAGGACTGCGAGTCTTGTGTTGACGGTTCTGCGAAGTATTCTGGCATGAAAGACATAGGATATCAGAAAACCAAATGTCGACTTTGCGATCAGCGAATGAAGAACGAGGTGTCACAGGAGGCAAGCGAGGCCATTCAACAGTTGGCAGAGATAGGAGACTGCGTTCAATTAGTAAGTACATGTATTAAATCCGGCAGGTCGATTCAGCGTTGGCACTGTACTATTCAGCAAGGGAATTCTGACGCACGAACAGACTTTAGACATTTCCACTGAAATCATTGAGCTCGGATTCCGCGATAAAAATGTGTCGCCAACAGATCTTGCCCGTCGTTTCCCTCAGAACATACCCAGCTACACCTTCTACCGCCATCCCTCCGGCCTATTGTATTTCGTCTTCTGCTCTCCGGATAGCGCTCCGGTAAAAGCCCGCATGTCTTCTATCATGGCAATGCTTGGATTCGTCAGCATCACAGCCAAGAACATGGGCGTCAACATCGATCAGAAGCTGGAGATTCATGATGGCGCAGACTTGGAATTCAGCGGAGAAGACACGAGAGTTGGAAAGTACAGATCATTGTATGGTCTGAACAAGTCGGAAGGAACTGAGACTGTTTGGACCAATCCGCAGCAGCCGCGGTTGCCATGGGATTACCAGCCCACTGCGGATCAGATTGGTGCTGATGGCCAGTAAATATCTTGACAGTAAACTGCTGATGCAGATGGGTCTTTGATGTCCAAGGCGATCTGGAAAATCAAAAAGAAGAGATACACCAATTTTAAAAGACGAGTTCATCGTGTGATGGAAGTTCCGGTTACATTTTTGAGCGCAGATAGGGCATGACGAAAGATTTCAGTTTCAGGAATCTCAATTTTGGCCTTACCCTGCTAAACTGGTCACACAGCTCCATTACCAGCTCCGTCACCTCTAAGCATCCACTCGTCCGTCTTCCTCGACTCACATTGCATTGCCCGACCACCTCCCTCAACACCCCTTCAGATGTTCTTTACCATATCATTTCCTCCGGTACTCCCCATCCAAACGATCCCATTATCCACATGCCCCAAAAACTCTTCCTTTGTCAACCCAGTAACATAACGCGAGCTCATCATTTGGAGCACATATGCGAAGAATTCGACGACTGGAATAAGGGCCCTGCTGATATCCTAGATTAGTTGCGGCTCCGGATGACTGTAGATGCTGGCTATTGGAGAGTTTTTCGACAAGTGTATTTGCAGCCGCTAGATCGTGGTAAATGTAAACAACCCTGGCGATCTTCCCAATTTCAAAGCTCGTTCTTCGTTCTGAGAATAGGACCGCGTATGCTTTACGGTCGGTTTCAGGAGAACCATTGGTGCATAGAAGACCGAAGGAAAGAACATAGCGACCGAAATCAACACTGAGAATCACGGCCTGTGTACATTAGGCAATGAGTGTCAGGGCAAGACAATTTTGAGTTTCACAATAACCGCTAAGTCTCCTGGAAGTCACGTATCGATAGCGCTTTTTGGGAATGCAGCACGATGCGAGTGAAGTATCGATTGAAGTTGAGAAAGACTGTCTAGTAGAGACACACTTCCGGTTTTTTCCACCTTTGTGCCGATGCCAATTGTTGACTGGGCATGATTTGTACCAGTTCTTGACTTGTTTCCAAAGTTGATTCGATAATATCGCGGAGTGGGCGAGTGACGGTAGAATTGCTTCTCCAATTCACGCAGTAGTTGATCATTCCATAAAACTCGATCAAATTGTCCGAGACCACAGGAATATCGACTTCTTCCGACCTTGTGTAGCTTTCTTTAATCGTATTGAGCGGTTCGATGGTGTAGCAGAGTGGATTTCCGAACGTGATTTTCGGTCATATTACTCTTGCAAAAGGGCCCGTTGAGTTGAACGGAGTTGGAGTACTTTTCACAGTCGACCCATTCCGGCGGGCTTCCAAGTTGAATCTTGACGGGTGAGGTTGTCATCGTGGAAGTTGCCGTCGTGGAAATCAACAGGCTTGTATGGAATCATAGTAGGTAAGAAGAAGAAAGAGATGACAGTTGTGAAGTTCATGCTTTCTGTTGTGCTATGTTGAACGTGGTATGAAATCCAGTGTGAGAATAACACTGGAGCCGAGTGGGATAGAGAGTCGAGGGAGAAAACGGACGGATGAGAGCCAGGTAGCTGTGGCTACTATCATGGCTTCCTAAATAACTTTAACGCATAGCTGCGATAGCTGATCTCGAAGAAGGAAATGACAATGTGTGTTTTGTGGAAGTAAGGTTCGGTGAAGGAATATTTGTATTGTGCCTACCTCGTATAATAATGCAGGAAAGAGAAGCAATAATAACCTCCCATCGCGCCAAAAATGAATACAACCCCGACTATTCATGAAGAACTGACCCACCTGAAGCTCTTATTTTATAGAATCACCGCGATTAAACCTCCCAGTTGTCAAATAATTGAAGTTTCAAAGGATGGGGGGGAAAGCGCGTCTGTGAATTCGAAACATGCTCAATCGATACAATCTTCAAACTTGCTGAAATTGGTGAGGGAATTAGAGCTCCCCGGGCATCTTCAATCAAGTAAATCTTATCCCACAAGCTGCGCAACCTACCGCGCAACCTCCCGATCGACCCCGTTCCCGTCCCTCAAATCCTCAACAGCCCACCTCCCCACATCCCCAAACCACCTATTCTTCCCCGCGATGCCCTCGCCAGCCACACCTTCCATCCCCTCGCACCACCCTGTTTCCTCATCCCACGCCTTCAGCACATCCTCTGCCTCGGCAAACACATCATAACTGTAGAAAAATTCCCGCAGCGGCTCAGTCCACGATCCCGTACCCATGGGCCATGGCGGTAGATCCCCTGCGTAGAATTTTCGTAGCTCGGCAGTCTTTTTGGCGAGGCCGGCCATGGTGAGCTGGGGGCTGAGCGAGGAGAGGATCTGGGTGGGCGCGGAACGGGGAAGGCGTAGGTGCTGATAGAGCTTGAGACGCTTCTCGAGGTTTGAGGCGGTGTGGGTGAAGGGTTTGGGGGAGTCGGGGTGCAGGGAGAGGAGGACTTCTAGAGCTGCTGCGTCTTCGAGTGCCGAGCAGCCGCCTTGGGCGTGCGTGGGGAGCATGTGGTGGACGGAGTCCCCAATGCAGATGATTTTGCCGCGGTGGATGGTCAGGGCGGGTGGGCGTTGGGTGACGGTGTAGACCTTGATTACGTCCGTTGTTCTGGCTTGTTAGCTAGGGATTGTTTCAGTTCTGGGGTAAATGTTTACTGTGGGATATGTTTGACCAATTCACTACATCCTTCGAGGACTTCTAGGACCTTGGAAAGCTCGGCACTGCTGTTCCAGTCGACTTTCTGTCGCTCTTCGAGTCTTGTGTTGTGAAAGATGGCAACATTCAACAACTCTTCCCCCCGGCAGGGGTACGTGACAATCATCAGATCGTTGCGAAAGAAAGTGACAAAACCAGGCTTTTCATCATCCCACAGCTTGGATGCGTCGGAATGTTCTCGAAGTTTGGCAAATGGCGCTAGCATTCTGTAGACAGACTTTCCAATCATTTGAACTGGTATGTCCTCCTGAGCAACTTGGGGAATGAAGGCGGTCTACACGCGGTCAGTCATCCTGAAAAGCCTACATACTTACAGGAAATCACGTCTTGGAAATTAACATGCTGGGCATTTTCGGAGCCAGACCCGGTGGAAGTGAGGATACACTTACGTGACAACCATCAGCAATGACTACCAAATCCCTCGAAATCTTCTCACCCCCTTTCAGCTCAATCACCCCCTTTTCTGAGTCTACGCCTACAACCTCGCATCCAAGATGAATTTTTGCTGGAGCCGTCCAGCCCTCTCTTTCCCCAGTCGCTATCTCTCTCAATCCGCTGTGCAGATCGACCCGATGATAGCTCGCCATCCTCTCGCCGAACCTCTCTTCCACACCCTCAAAGCTCTCATATTTCGCAATCTCCAGCGTCGACGCATTGACATACCGGAACTGCTTAAAGTCTACAGGGCGAGCTTTATCAAAGTTGAAACCCCATCGTCTAAGTATGCGATGTCCGTTCGGTGTGATAAGGATAGCTGCACCAATTTCGTTCTTAAATTGGCTCTTCTCGTAGATCTCGACGTAATGACCTGCACGGCGTAATGCTATGGCCGCACCGAGGCCGGCGATACCTGCGCCAACAATGGCAATATTCATTGGTGTTGATGGAGAGGTGTGGGAACCCATCGTGTTCGGGTAAAATTTACTTGGCACAGGATACCCGCACCCGTATGTGAGGACGAGGACTTGGAAGCGGGATCGATGAAGGCGACAGTGCTGAGACGAGATCTTATGTGCTTCTCCTTGGTCCTCCCGCCAAAGTACAAATTTCAGCACTATATGAGGTGGCCAGTGTAGTGCTTATTGATACTAAAATGGTGCGGCATTAAGGGCGGGGATTCGGCCACGCCTTATTTACCGCGAGGAGTACAGTACAGACCAATCAACACCCGCATACTTCTCGACACGCCTGACGAGTCTCGGGTGCTGGCCTCCATGTCTGACGAGGACCTAATTAGTGCTCATTGTAATCAGGCAGATCCCATCTTGCTCGCAAATACCAGGTAAGACGCCAACATCGGAAGATAATTTTTCAAGCCGACAGACCGTGTACGCGTAGTTCTTCGAAGTCAATTGATGCAAGTGACCCTTTTCAGTTTGCAGACTCTAGAAAATCGACGCCGAATCAAACGAGATGAGAGCTATAATCGACATTACCACTGTGAACACGTGTAGATATAAAGAATAGGGGTATCGCTTAGCTCGACAAGGAAAAAGTAGACCACCAACAAGCCAGAACAGCACCTATTAGAGATACTCCAGAACACCAGAACACAAGGATAACAGCATTACTAACAAGACTTGCCACAATCATGATATCAACACTCCACGTACCAACATCCTGAGGTCGTATGTATTCGCGCGAATGCTGTGTCATCGCGCTATTAATGGCCGCATATGCGTGGACAGAGTGGGTGAGAATACACTTTGGGCGGGATGCCGCTTAGAGCTATCGAATCGCCTTGATGGCTGCCTCTAAGGCCCCATTGTTAGCCGTACCATGCATTGCCGGAAACATTCGTGTCTTCCGAGACTCGGTGAGGTATGAGTGGCTCTTCGATATCGAATGCTTTAATTAGCGTTTGCCATGTCGGCCAGTCGATACTGAAGATTGCCTGATGTTTCTGCACGTTCTGCTCACGCTGTTCTTGAAGCGTATGCGGTCGGGAAGGTACTACGCTCGGTTAGAAACAGATACAAGAAACAGGCAAGGGGCTACCTACTTAGAAGGGGCAAGCCATCCTTGTCCATGTTAACCCGGACATTGCCCTCACGAATAAGAAAGCTGATGTAGAACAAGTTTTCCACCGTCTGCCCGAATGATCGTGGGTTCACCACAAAGTCAAAGAGGGAAACGCAGGCCTCTTCGTCTGGCGATTGAGCAATACGCTGTCTTCTCAGTGCTGCATACAGGTCGTCACTGTCCACTTCCCCTTCAGGAATTTGTTGGAGCTCATTGTCAACCTTCTCCGAGCCGGTTTCAATGTGCGTTTCAAGAAGAGATTTGATGTTCTTGACGAGGTACGTCAGATTAGAGTTCTCGTTTTGTTTAAGATCCGAGTGCTGCAGTTCTTGTGGCCTGGTTGCGGGGCCCAATGGCTGTCTCTGAGACCTCGCTTGACGCCTCTGGGTCGCGCGGGCCTTTTTCTGAACGGAAAGAGGGCCGAGAAGGAAGGTTGGAACTGGAGGGCGTTTGGCGCAAGGAAACGCAGCGAGCCGCCCTAGCACAGCCCAATCTAGCCCATCACCCGTGTCGTCCTCGTCGTCCTCGCGATCTATCGCGGCCTGTCTCCGGCTCTGTGTCCCGCGCGAAGATCCCACAACGAGTTCCTGGTCCCTGTCACCGCCCGAATTCATGAAGAAAATGGCCTTTGACACAAACTGGTCCAGATCCAATCCTGTGGCCGCGTTTCCATGTAAGCTATTTGCTAGTTTCTTCGCCGCGAGATCGCTTCCAAGGACCATGGCGCGAGAATCGAGGGCAGCATCGGCCGTCTGCTTGACTTTGTGCATCAGGTTATCTTGCTTCTTAAGATGCTGCAGGAGGAGGTTGTTCCCAGGTTTGACCAACTCGTCGCGATTATCTGGGGCTGTTAGAAGAACACTCCACCATCTAGAGTAGAACTTGCCTTCCATCTCGCGTTGATTGTGCCGAATTCTGGCCCGCAGCTCTCGGCGCAACTCAGGGTTCTGGTCGGGGTCATAGTATCTGGTGGCGGTATTGCTTTCGTCTTCGTTGTAATTGACCGTAGAAGGAATGAACTCTTTAGCCTGCTGGAGGCCCTCGACTTCATCTTCGTCCTCGCATACAGAAAGGGTGTCATTGCGGTCACTTATTCGTCTGCGTTTGTTTGCGTTGGCTGACGAAGAAGGACCTGATCGGGGGGTGGGGAGTCGGGCAGAGGCCATCGTCTGCTTGCGCTTGGTGGGTTGCGGCGTGTTTCCACGCGAAACTGGCTCCTGGTTCTCCTTGTCTGACGCCTGCGAGATGGACGGGGCCGGGCTCATGACAGAGTAGGTGGACTCGCGCGTCGCGGCGTGATTGCTGAAGTGAGGCGTCGGGTCGCGATAAAGCGAGTCGATAGTGGACGCGCGACCAGGCGTGGCCGATGCTGCGGTAGCAAGACGGGCCATGTTAGCTTACGTAGGCAAGACAGGCAAGACAGGCAAGGCAGACAAGCATGAGGTGGTGGTGGTGCGGGCGGGTGGGCGCGGTGTGGTGTCGTCCAGTTGGGGAAGCGGCGCGGACGCGGTTGAGGCAGGGCAGGAATGACCGTGTTGGCCACGCTAAGCGAGTTAGCGCGCTTTCCCCCGGGCGCGCGCGCCTGGAGCTCTGACGCGGGGGCCTTGCTCTAATATCGATATCGATACCGAGTCCATGTTCCTTCTTCTTCTCCGTCTTCGAGCCTGATGGCTCGTTCTTTGCACACTGCCCACCATGGAAGCCTTCTCTTTTGCGACCTCTTCGGATCTCGCCCAGCTGTCCCTCCATGTTCGAATGTGAGCTGCCCCAGCGCTGTCCCAATAACCAACCTGCTAATAGCTCAATAGAGATCGCCTGGATGGACATCAGAAAGCGGTGCCCTACTCCTATCTCTTAAAACGCCCTGACTTGCGACACCGCGCGTCAACCACAAAGTCCGTTGCGCAGGAGACGCCCCCAGAAGCTCAGCTAAAAGGTCGCAGTCCAAATTCAGAAGTCTACATCACCGCCCAGATATGGGCCGACAGCAAACCCCTCACCCTCCCCGCTCAGACCTCATACAAGTCTTTCAAGAACGCACGGCTCTGGAATGAGTGGTTGTCCCTCCCAGCGTCGTACTCGAACCTCCCTACATCCGCCCAGCTCGCCATCACCGTCTGGGACCTCTCGCCCGCCGAAAGCCAGAACTCCACTCTCCACGCCGTTCCGTTTGGCGGCACGACGATTCCGCTGTTTGATAAAGACAACACGCTGCAGAAAGGGAGACAGCGATGCCGGCTGCACCGACATAAAGCTGCTGATGGTCTCTCTGGCACCACAACGCCGTGGACCGACCCACCAGTGCGAAAGATGCACAAAGATGCCTCCGAGAACACGATTGATGAGCAGGTCGCGGAGATGCAGCGGCTAGAAGAGCTGCTCAAAAAGCAAGAGATGGGCGAGATTCCTGAGAATCGCTGGCTTGATAACTTGGTGTTCAAACGGATGATGAAGATCAGAAACGAGGCCCTCAAAGTTGAAGCTTCAGCTCAGACACAGCATGGAAAGTCTCCTTCGCATGAATCCGGCGGGGAACAGCAGAACAATGTCGATGAGTCAGACACTGAGCTCTTCTACCTGGACATCGAACTTCCACGATTTGACCATGCCGTCGTCTTTGCAGACGTCGAGTACCCGCCTCCTCCCATGTCAAACATCAAAGTGGAAACCGATTCGACCGTTTTGCAGCGTCCACCTCCCGAGGTCTCGTTTGGCCCCGGCATCAATGTGAATGGATACGGAGAAGACACTGGCCGCCTCATTCGGATCTACGACCCTGAGATTGGCATGAAGGACAACCCAGCCGAGACCAAGCATCTACGCCTCATGCGCAACCAGCAAACGGATGCACTCGACCGCGACCGGAAGCCCAACGTTACTGTACGCGACGAGCTGAACGCTATCCTGAACTATGGTCCACTGCGCGAGATCAAGTTCAAGGAGCGCGACCTGATCTGGAAATTCAGATACTACCTGCTTCGTGACAAACGCGCGCTGACCAAGTTTGTCAAGTGCGTAAACTGGCGCGAGCCCATTGACGCCCAACAAGCCGCACCTCTTCTGGAGAAATGGGCAGAAATCGACATCGATGCTGCACTCGAACTTCTCGGCCCCTCTTTTGACCACCCCATCGTGCGAAGCTTTGCGGTTGAGCGGCTTAAGAAGGCCGATGATGACGAACTGCTCGTATACCTGCTGCAGTTGGTTCAAGCCTTGAAGTACGAGGCTGCAGGCGAAGGCGACGATTCCTCTCTTGCTCGATTTCTTGTCACTCGAGCAGCGAACAGTTTTACTCTTGGCAATTACTTCCACTGGTATCTCATGGTAGAGATAAGCGACTTTAGCGATGACCAGGAACCTACACATCGCGAGCTCTTTGCAAAGGTTGAATATGACTTCATGTTCGAACTCGAGAAGACGCCTTCAGGCGTAGACAAGCGAAACACTTTTAAAAGGCAAGGCGAACTTCTGACGGTTCTCACCAAGATCTCGAAAGATATACGCTTCTCGCGTCAAGACCGTGTGGGCAAGGTGGTACAACTGAAGAAGTTTCTGGGGGACCCCAAAAACGAGCTGGTGAATATCGAGCCGCCACTCCCTCTCCCTCTCGACCCCAGCATTACGATCACCGGCATCTATCCTGAAGATTGCAACGTCTTGAAATCTTCGCTCTATCCCATAATTCTCAATCTCAAAACCACGTCGGGCACCAAATACCCCCTCTTCTTCAAGACCGGCGACGATCTCCGACAGGATCAACTGGTCATTCAAATCATTACACTCATGGACCGGCTCCTTCGCAAAGAGAATCTCGACCTCAAACTCACCCCATACCGCATTCTCGCCACCAGCACCTCAGCTGGCGCTGTCCAATTCATCCCCTCCATGTCCCTCTCCTCAGCCGTTGCCAAGCACAAAGGCTCCCTCCTCGCCTACCTCCGCACCAATAACCCCGACGACACAGCACCCCTCGGCGTCCGCAAAGAAGCCATGGACACATATATCAAATCCTGTGCCGGCTACTGCGTCATAACGTACCTCCTCGGCGTCGGCGATCGCCACCTCGACAACCTCCTCATCTCGCCCAGCGGCCACTTCTTCCACGTCGACTTCGGCTACATCCTCGGCCGCGACCCCAAGCCCTACGCGCCGCAAATGAAGCTCTGCCACGAGATGATTGAGGGCATGGGCGGCGACCGCTCTCCGAATTACCTCGCCTTCAAGAATTATGCGTTTACGGCGTGGAGCACGCTCAGGAAGCAAGCTAACCTCCTGCTGAACCTGTTCGCTCTCATGCAAGGCGCGAATATCCCGGACATCAAGGTAGAGAGGGAGGGCGTGGTGAGAAAGGTGGAGGAGAGGCTTTGGTTGGGGGTTGGGGAGGAAGAGGCGAGTGAGCGGTGGGAGAGGCTGATTGAGGAGAGCAAGGGGAGTTGGTGGGGCAGGGGAATTGATATCGCGCATGCGGTGGCGCAGAATGTGTGGAGGAAGTAGGGATGGGCGGGCTGCACGGGTGGTGTTCTTGGTGTTAGGGGGGGGTCATCATGCATACTGGCGTTGGGGAAAGATCGCACATGTGCGTGGCATCAGCGCGTTAGGAGTCCTTGGTACTTCTGATGGTTCAAGACAGGAATGCTGTTTACGTCTGATACCATTCGGCGGGGCTTTGTACAGCATGGCGTTACAAAACACACATCGGCACCCTCCGCCCATGATTCCATTTCACTACAGCTGCTTCGTGAAATTCCCAGAGCATACCTCCGTCCCATCATCCCCTCGGCCCCCAAAAGCCCCACTCCCTAAACCAAATCCCTCACAACCCCCTCTTCCTCCGCCTCTTTGACAGGCGGCCTCCAATCAAACAAATCAAACGCATCCGTACTCCAGGGCCCCACGTCCCCATCCACGGGCGGCGGACTCAACACCCCAGCCCCAGCCCCATTCCCACCAACACCCGTATCCACGCCCAGCGTCTTGCTCCGCTGAAACTTCTTCCTCGGGTCCGTCTTTTTGACCAGTGCAGCTAGGCCGACGCCGCCACCGCGCGCCGCAGTAGCCTTGGACGTACCACGATCCGAGGCTGTGAGGTTGCGGGATTCCCATTCCGAGGCTGCAGAGGGGATGGGAGCGTCGTTTTCACTCTGGCTGCGACGCATGGGGCGTTTGCTCGGCGAGACGGCCGGGTCGAGGTCATCGGTGATGGGGTCTTGTTCGAGACGGAGGGGTGGGGGAGGTTTTTGGAGGAGGAGCGAGAGTTGGGCTGTGCTCATGAGGGGGCCGTTCTTGTTTGCGACGAGGGGGTGGGGCGGAAGGGCGACGGTGGTGGGTTTGGTGGGAGGTGGCATTAGGGGGACCTGGGGCTTTGATTTCCTCCCGAAGCCGCCGGTTGTGGGTGGGGGTTTGGTTGGGGAGAGGGAGATGCTTGACAGGCGGTCGGGAATAGAGTCTTTAGGGGAAGCAATATTATGGACGTTGGGCGCTGGGAGATCGACTGGTGTCTCAATAGTAGGCCGAGCAGCTTTTGTTTGCGCCTTCTTTAGTACAGGCTTCAAAGACGCGGCGACAGGCACAGGACGTGCAACACTGTCTTCAAGACGACTTGCAGAGACCATCTTTTCGCCCACTCCAGGTTTGGTAGTATTCACGTCTGCTGGAGGCGCCAACAGCTTCTGGTCCATCAGACCGTGTATCACTTCAATGTCCTCGAAAGGATCGGGCGAAGACAAGGGAGATCGTTCCACGGTCTTCAGCTTTTTGGATAGGTTTGCCTTGGATGTTTGCGCCTTTCGCTTCGGGTTCGTCGCTTTTGCTGGCTCAGGCGATGGAAAGTCTCCTCCAGGAAACAAGAGTGCATCATCATCCAAGAGACCCGGGCCAGACTCAGTAGTCGATGCCTCAATGCGTTCGGCCGTTTCTAGTGCACGCGGTTTTTTCTTCTTCTTCCGTTTCTTAGTCACTTCCTGATCGATCTTTCTCGCTTTCTCCGGAGCTGGGGGCATCTCCTGGCATAGTAGCATGCCTCTTCGGTTGGTAGGCGCCAGTCGTAGCGCCTTCATTTTCGCTTTTGGCTCCCTGCCGGATGCCCGAGGCACTGGCGCTTCTTTCTCCTCTGTCCTGGCTCGAGCAGAGTCAATCGCAAATTCGACATTCGACAAGCGATTCGAGACGCTGACGGAAGGTGACGATGATTGATGCGTCTGTTGAGGGGGTTTGTTTGGTTTCGAGCCAGGTAATGGAATCTTTCCTTTCGGCAATCTGGGCTTCTTTGGCACAGGAGCTTCTTGAACCTTTTGGTTGACTGTCGGAGCTGATGTGACATACACCGGCCCCTTCGCGCTCTGCATACCCGGCAGAGTGCTAGGCAGAGTTATTTCAGAAGATGGAGGGTCTTGTTCTGAATCCAGAGTGATTACAGTTGCTCCACGAGGTACTGTGTGTCTTGGTAACTGTGGGGCTGCCAGTTTTGTAGTACATGCGTCCCTTCGAGACGACGTCGCTCTGCTAGGAGAGGGCTTGCCTGCTATTGCAGTGTCGGAAACCTCTGGATCTGTGGGCCTATGCCGCGTCTTCTGCCTCTTCGCAGCCCTGTCCTGTGCCCAATCATTCTCCTTCTCCAGCCTCTGCTCATACGGAGACCGGATGGGAACTGCCTTGCCGATTGGGCCCTTTGGCGTCCCAAGCAGTGTGTTCAGCGATTTATGGCGCAGCTGCGAGCCGTTGCGGAGGACGTTGCTGAGAGGGACAGCGGGTGGGGGTAGCCTTCGCGGGACTGGCGCTTGAGGCCCACTTTCAGGAGCATCTCTGGGCTTCTTCTCGAGCAGAGGCGTGAGATCTGTGCATGTGACTCCCATAGCATCTGCCACCTCCACCATGACGCCCTTGTCGAGGTTCAATTCGTCCCCCTCGTGTACCTCATCACCGTCCTTCCAGTACGTGTCTCCGACAAAAGTCCGCGCGGCATCGTACACCATGATCCGTTTATTGAAGGTGTGGAATTTGAGGAAGCCATCCTGCCATTTTTTCTGCTTCTTGCGGACATCGTGGGTGAAGAGGCAGCGAAACTCGGCAACGGGTGCTGTGTTCTGCGACGTGGGGACGGCGGACAGGCTGGGTGTGCTGCGGCGGACGGCGGTCATGACGTGTGGGCTCGACCGCGACGCGTCATAGGGTTGGTCGTGTGCTCGCAAAGGACATGAGATGGTGGATGGTGGTGAAGGTCGTCTGTAGCGCGCGCGACTGCTTCGCTGGCGGCTCTCGAGGGCGACGCGACTGCACGTGCTAGGCCGCAGACCACGGCAAAGCCAATTCTCCCCACTCACACGGCTGCGGTGCGTCCAGCCTCGCCCACCAGGGCAGGTTGCGCCTCTGTCAATATTGCGGCTGGTGTTGCCGCAATCAATCGTTCACCCAACAGTGCAGTGTCTGCTGGGGCTGAAACGCGGGGCCTTGCTGCCTGCGCCCCCATGCTGCCCCGAAGCTTTCACCATCACGGCCTTAATTGTTAGGACCCCAGCTCCGCCGCAATTCCTGCGCATCTGCGCTACTCGTCGCTCCCTCTGCTCCTGACCTGGGGTGTCTCCTCACTCTCTCCATCTTCATTTTCATCACACGCAATTGCCCGACGCCACAATGCAGAGCATGCAGCGAAAGTTTGGGCGGGTGCCCTTCCTACCCTCGAGGACGCCCAACGAAGCAGACGTCGAGGAGATGCTGCGAGACTTTACAGACTCTCAAAAAATGCTTGAGGATGTTCGTGCCCAATTCCTGCAGTCGAAGCGTGCACTCACCTTCCCAACAGATTGAAAAGCATTCGAAAGCCTGGCGCGACGCGTGGACAAACATCCTCACCCATCAACTGCAGTCGGTTGACTATCTACACACCATATACAAGCCAATGGGCGCAAAAGGCGCCGAATTCAGCTCTCGAGTCCCTGCAGATACCCCTCCAGCTACACTGGAAAGGTGTGCGCAGTTACAGGTGGCATTTTCAGAGCTCAAGACCGACATGACAGAGGAAGTCGCCGATGTCGAGAGGAAGCTCATCATTCCTGCAAAGATAGCCAGAGACTCGCTGAAGCCCATGGAGAAGGCCATCAAGAAGCGAGAAGATCGAAAGGCAAGGCTCCGTCCTGTCCATCGCTAGACAATCCTTTGCTGACGCTGCGCCACAGGTCGATTATGAACGGTATAGGAGTCGTGCCGATCACCTTCAGAATAAGAAGACCCGCTCTGAAAAGGAAAATACTGCTCTGATCAAGCATGAGGTCGACTTGGAACGGTCTACACATGAGTACCAGCTCGCAGATGAAGCGCTCCGTACACACCTTCCCCGTCTCAACGCCGCCACCTTTTCGCTCCTCCCACACCTCCTCGCGAACCAGATCATCATCCAGAACAACCTGATTGGTAATCTGTATACTGTGCTGCACCAGTACTCGCGCGAGCAAGGGTATCCAGACCCGCCTCCCGAGCTTGAGGAGGTAATCCCCGTGTGGGAGAGCAGTTTCACATCGCTTCGGATGGAACTCGAGGGTGGATTCGCGTCATTGAAGGGTGGCAAGGCCATTCATCAGCCTATGAGGCTGGCAGATCAGCGTGACACCATGACGGGCCTCAACATCAGAAACCGAGTTGCACCACGCAAGGCCAGCAGCACCGAATCCGTCCCAACGGTGAGGAGAATGCCGTCGCGGCCAGGCTATGGCCTACCGCCAACCTCGGAAGACGTCCCACCGCCACCGCTGTCCAGCAAGCCGTCAATGAACTCTCTAAGTGCTTCCAAGCCCAGAATTGGAGGGACATCACCGGGTCTCAGTCCTTCACCAGGACCAGACCCCTGGGGACGTCGCACTTCGACCGCTTCGAATGTCTCGACCAGCACGAATGGCAACGGCAACAGTGATTACTTCCGATCGCGTGTGCCATCCACTACCTCGTCGAATGGATTCTCGCCGAACCCTGCCCTAGGGAAGAAAAAGCCTCCTCCACCACCCCCGAAGAAAATTGGCTCGTTCCATAGCGAGTATGTTACTGCCATGTACGACTTCGACGGCCAGGGTGACGGCGACCTGGTGTTCCGCGAGGGCGACAGGATCAAGGTTGTGAAGAAAACCAACAGCTCACAAGACTGGTGGGAAGGGGAGCTGAGAGGTGTGAAGGGAAGCTTTCCAGCAAATTACTGCAAGTGAGAGGTGCACTAGCCAGAGACGGTCGTCACTCAATCGTGCAATAAGAGCACCCAGTTGAGGGTTCCCGCATTGATCGACCCGTGGATCGACGCCTGCGCCTTATGTTGTATTGCTCAGCACACCGCCAATGGCTTCGTGGTCCTGTGTCGGGACGTGTTCAGCATGTTGGGTGTTAGAGGATAAGATTGGTCTGACCCCTGGAGAGGAGACAGCGGCTCCACGGGGCATGAGGCATGAGGCTGAACCTGCAGAGGTAGCCGAGCATTTGTGTCCATTTCAGCATGCCTTGTGCGCTCATTTGCAGCGATGCGTGACATTTGTGGCGATTGGTGTTACCGCAATGAAATAGAGTTCTTTGGTCATAAGCCTGGGTGTAGCCTTGAACCGTCGTCATGCTTCATGTTGCCCCAATCGGACAAGGCTGCGGGCCCCTGTTGCTATTCTAGCCCCCACTAGCTCCCGCCGCATCTGTATCATGGGGCCAGGCCAGGCCAGGCTCGTGTTGCTCGGAAACAACAAAAGCGCAACCGCCCTCCCTCATGGCACTGTCTTCGTCATCCCATGTCTCTGTTATCGCTCACTGCATGGGCTTCTGCTTGATGCCATGGTACGTTTGAGAGCGACGCGCTCGCCCTCCAGACGTCAGAAGTCGCCCTTGAATCCTGCTAACAGATGCCAGTCGAATCCACGGCTAGAGCCCCCGTTCACGAAGCCCACGAAACCGTCGACCGCATCGCATGCACCTTTACCCAATGGCCAAACTAGCCCAAAGCCCCCCTCGAATTCGGCGAGCTCGCCGAAGTCGACTCCATTGGCTCCGCTCGAATCATTGCCCACCATTTTTAGCAAAAAGGGGAGTTCCGAGCTTGCAAACGACGATATACAGGCATTCCTGGAGGTTGACCTGAATCTGGAACGCTTGAATCGCATCCACAGACGTAAGACGCCCAATTCAAGTTACTTTGGAGCTTCCAATTGACATGGTATCGGTCCGACAGACCTATGGATGGCAGGGCGTCCCTTGCGTGCCCATCCGCTCCATCGCTACAAGATGCTCCGAAACGATTTCGTCCATACCCAGCAGCTAGACCTGCACATTGTCAAGTTTAGCACGAGTGTCATTATCAAACCACTGCCGGAATGGATACTGGACTATGAATTCTGGCAGAAGCATCTCTGCGACGATGAGAAGCTTCACAAGGCTGCGTGCGGCTTCATTGTTTCGTACATTTGGCTTGTTATAACGCCAATCGATCTCAAAATAGCACACGACCATGACTTTCTTCCCGAGAGTATGACATGGCCCAAATGGAAAGCCTTTGTCACCGACGTCTACAAACACATCGACATGAACATACTGGACCAGGTCAACGAACGCTTCCACTTTGGGGACCTCCGTCTCGGACGCATCAATAGCATCTATCGAATCAGACATTTCCACACGCACTTTGTTCGCGGTTACCTATATGGCTACAATCGCTACGTTGTCTTCTTTCAGCGTAAATTTAGCTGGATCCTCATTGTCTTCGTCTTCTTCTCGCTCGTATTATCCGCGATGCAGGTTGGCGTCAGCCTGGATCCCCTCAGCGACAACCGCCCTTTCCTCGAAACGAGCTATGGCTTTGTCGTGTTCTCCATCGTCAGCGTAGCGGCTCTCTTGGCGGTTATCGGAGGCCTTTTCGTCACCATTTTCATCTTCAACATGATCGATGCGATCAATCACGTAAAGAGAGTAAAACAGAAAAGGGAAAGGCTAGCGAAAGAACGTGATGAAAAGAAGCACACTCCTTGATAATACGCCTTTGGGTTCCTTGGTCCCGGGAAATACAGTCTCTATATCAAACTCGTGGCCTACAATTCATCTCTTTCCCGTCCTGTGTCAATTTTGTTGGCTTGGAATGCATCGATTGTCACCTGGACGTCATGTTTGCCCTTGCCCTTCTTGTGCTCCACCCGACCGACCACGACACCATCCTCCAGAGCCGACTTGTAATTGTCCAAATCATCAAAGACACCTGCAAAGATCAGTAAAAGCCTTTAGAGTCTGAGGTGGCACCGCTTACCTTCACACCCGGACTCGATCTTGCCACCTTCAGCTTCCGGCTCATCCACGAACAGCGGCAAGATGGGATATATCGCACCCGGAGCAAAGAAGACCACATCGTCCTGCACACTAAAATGCCTTTGCTTCGGAGTGTCTTTAAGATACTCTCGAACGGCATATGGGAGGTCTTCGTAGTCCATCTTCAACAGCTCTCGATCCTTGCCATGCTTGTCAACGCCATTCCAGGAACCGGGATAGTGTTGTTTGTTGTAGAAGACCTTCAATTCGGGTGCCCAGTTCTTAAGGTCCGGGTACATTTCCCCAAGCGTGTAAATTTCAGCATTAAGTGTGGCTGTGGATGCACACTTTTTGCTGTATGTTTCAAGATCTGCCTTTTTCCATTTAGGAGCCCAGATTTCTCCGACTGGTACAGGGTCCGGCGTCGCCGATGACGATTCTGAGGAGGAAGATGAAGATGCGGACGAGGACGAGGACTCTGCGCTGGATGCCTTTGTGGATTCTTGATCAGAGCCTGGATCTGAGGATATGGCGGTTGCAATCACTGCAAACAGCGCCGGCGAAACAAGGTTGAGAAGCCTCATTGCGCGTCAATTGCTCGCGAACTGCGACGGACGAATGTGGGATCCAGAGGTTTCAAGAACAACAGAAAATGAAGCTCCCAAAATCCTTCACAGCTACCAGCGCCATAGGTCCTATATACAGCTTCCAGAAAAGCTTCGAACGTTCATGCAGTCTGTCCTTTTACTCTAGCTTGAGACGTGCCGCCTCAATCTTCCGGGTTCCATATTAACCAGCACAGCCGGTTGAGGGTTAGCGGCATCGGGCATTGATTAATAGGACACGGTGGACTAAGATCTGGAGAGCAATGCATGGTCTTGGAGGACACATGGCACGAAGGAGGGAATTGGCGCCACGGCATGATGAAGATAGATGGCTTGGGGAAAGTGGTAGCTTGACTGGTCACGTGATCAATACGTTTCTGAGCGTTCGCGTGAAGATGACGGAGTAGAGTCAGGAGGAAGTTCAAACGGTACATGCTGGGGCAGCGATCATGCATGCTAGCTACAAGACAGGATGGTGTTGACATTGAGGTGGGCCATGCGCGATGACGTTAGGCGCCGTGATCGGCATCCTGGACTCGCAGCCTCGTCCGCCAACCAAGACGACAACTTCAGACAACTATCGCGAATACAGAAACGCCACAGCCGGTCTTGCCACTGCCAACTGGATAACAGCGGGTCGTAGCGACCGTTATCTGCTATTGCGCCACCGCCTCCCACGCGATGGCTAACGCACACAGAATGGTTGGCCAGGAACAGGATTTTGACCTGGCTGCTGGGACCTGTAGACAATCGTTTGATGTGAAACAAGTTTTTGAGGTCTCTGATGTGGTTCTGGTTGATACATGGATGATGAAGAGTCATTCTACGGAGTAGAAAACTTCTGACTGCACGCACGACACCCCTTGACCTCAACCATTGCCAACCATTTTCAAGTCTTTACAATGCGCTTTCCCAGCAGCCTTAAACGAAAGCCACAGGAGCTTCCCGTTACCGAACCTCGAGCTTCGCAAGAAATGCTCGAGAACAGCCGCAAAGACAGCGCAACAGTCACGCCCCCCACGATCCCTTCGAAGCCTCAACCAACGCGGACGACCTCGACACGCATTCAAGAGCCAACTAGCGCGCCTTCACGAATGAAAGGCCCTGGTCTTGAGTCGGGCCACGATGTCTCTGTATCGGGTAGTGGTTATGGCAAACCTGAGAGACCAGGTCTGCAAAGGAGGAGGACAACGGCCCAGACAAGATACATTGATATGCTCCTTGAGCTGGACACGGTCCCCAAACTGCACAACTTCGGGGCTAGTTTTTTCACGTGGATTCTCTTGGCTGGGTACATCGTCTTCCCTGCAACTTTCAACAAACTCCAGGAGGATGAGGACCTCGACCAAGCTGCGAACAATGCGCTCCAGCAGCATGCACTAGACACTGTTCGAAATGTGCCGTTGCTGTATATCGCGGCCTTTGCATGCGGAATTGGAGTCTTTGGGTCCTTCTTTCTGTGGTGGAAACACAGGAAAAACTACGTGTGGGTGATCAATCGCGTGTTTCTTCCAGCTCTTATGAATAGTATCGCTGGCTTGATCTCGACATTGGTAAATATCTACAGTGCTCAGGATGGTATGATTCCATCACTCGGCCCCTTAACTTGTGTCCTTGGATGCTGATCGGCAGACAGGGCAATACAGCGTCACAGCTAGGGTTACCATCATTGTCACAGCCGTGTCTAGTGTCGTTGCTGTTTCACTCTTTCTCCTTTATAACAGCATCATGTTGAAGCTTGTCAAGCGTAAACATGAGAAAGAGACGAAGGAAGCTGAGAGAAGTCTCACTGGAGGGCAGTCCTATGTTGACAAGCAGAGAGAGAAGAGGAAGGTAGCACGAGAGGAAAAGGCCGGCAAGGGGCATGTAGTGGGTGTTGATCCGGGAAGAGTGGTGTGAGCCGATTGTCGGTTGGAAACGATTTCGAGCAGTCACCCTCGAGCCAAGGAGCTTTCTTTGCGCAGTACAACCTGGAACATACCATCTCACCCTTAAAATACCATTCCCTTCTCAATTGAGCCAGAGCCTCCCATAACCATCTAGTTATCATCTTCACCCTATAAATTCATCCCTCACCCATCTTTTTAAAGCACCCTGCCGCAAAAACGCCCTCGCGCCACTAATACCCAACATTCACCATGAGCTCTGAATCCTCTCCAAACCACGACGCCCCAACAAACGAAGACTCTACCCCCACTCAGCGCACAGGCGCTATCCATGAACCAGCCCTCGAGCCCGGTCGCTGTTTCCTAATCGATCTTGCTGCAGGCCGGCTCAAAAAACCCAAGATCTATCAGCGTCTTGTCACGGTTTGGGTGGCGAAGAAAGCTCGTCGGGACGAAGGCAATGAGAATGGTGGTGCGTAGGAACCTAGATCTTAAAAGAGATATGGATTGGTGTCAGACAAGGGATCAGATACTAACAAAACGAAAGGATATCGTGGTTAATATCGAGGGTCGTCCTGGGGCTTGGGCCTTGGGCCTTGGTGGTGGCTTAAAATGGATAGCGCGGGGGAAGAGGGCAAACGGAGAGACTGACGGGGGAATATATTTAGATGTGAGTATTCACTTACCATGTCACCCTAGCTTTTTCAACCCCAGTCTTTAACCATGCTTCTACTTCACACTTGTTTACCCCCGCGATATCTATTTCCCACCCTCAGCAACTCTTTGAACGCTGTCGGATCGTATATTTACAAGCTGCCTTTGTCGCCTCGGATGTTTCATCCATGCTGTTCGAGCTCCAAACGAAGCTCATCAGGATAAAGAGTGTCTTGAGCTATGTTAATTGCAGCATGTTGGGGTTATCTTGCTAGACAGGCAGAAGGCTGTTGGTGGAGAGCTCTTCGATTTGCGATTGAAGCTCTTGGGCGATCTTGGCTCCATCCGTCTCGCCCTGTTGCAGTCCTTTGATCTGCCCCTGAAGGCCCTCGATTGCCTCGAGATGCTAGAGACGGCGCTTCTCGATAGCTGAATAATGAGGTCTTGAAGCAATGTGGTCTAGACGAGTGTGGAGAAACTGGAAATGTATGTGCTCTATTTGACCGAGTAGTGCTTTAATGTAGCCAATAACTGTCACCCATTCTGATCAAATGGTGTACAGTGTCGGTTTGGCGACGAGTTGAGCGGTGATCTCGTGCTCCTCGGTTGTCTCGGTCTTGAGCCATGGAAACAGTCTCGTCATCCGAACAATATCTTTAGGTACATATGACACTAAGTCCTCGTGACTCCAATCGCAACGTCATATGTCAGTGAACATGGCGCCTAAGCCTCCGCATGATCACAGCACGCGGGGATTTTCTCCCTTGCGCCTTGCACTGACCAGTCTCCAAGTTCACATCGACCACCGCAACCTACCCGAAATCCGCACAGAAATCAAATCACAACCCCACCAAATATGAAGGACTCAACAAGCGATTCGCCGCCCCCATTGACAAGTAAGCGATCATTCACTAACTGGCATTCTTCTTCATATGCATCATTGATTGATTCCTCGCGTCAGCTGACTTCATTCAATTACAACTTAACTAACACGTTTCGCAGGTGCGAAGGTCTACGTGCTTGTAGCTGTAGTCCTTTCCGTGCCATTCCTATTCGCCGCATGGATCTTCGCTGAGAGGCTTTGGAAACGCTACTACAAAGGCATACCTCCTAGCGACAAAGTCAATCAAGATGTTGGACACCACGACAACCTGGCTCTTCATAGCCGGAGTGGCTGAATGGATATATTCTGGTGTAAATGCTTTCGTCATTCCATCTGGTTTCTGGAACTGAGGAGGAAGACGGGAGGAGCTTGCTGTCGCTTTACAGCATTTCAGCTTGGAAGAGCATATGTAGCCAAGGTGTGCTTGGGTTAGATCTGAATTCCTGTCTTGGAAATGGATTTCACCACTTCCCGCGGACAATAATTCCCTACGAATAGGCATTGGCACGGACGGAATGAGTAACCTGTTACGGAAAATTGCTGTGGAAATAGCGTCGAGAGCCTAGCTATGTTACATATATGTAGATAAGGCAATGTGGAGGAATATCCCACTGGAACCTGAGTATGCTTTAGTGTGCAAGTGAACATGTTTGAGATTCATCTTTGCGGTCGCGATTGACTACTCAACAGTCATGGAATTCATGTGCTATATGAGCTGTTCACATGCCGCAAACTTTGTGCATATGCTGCGTATCTGCCCTTATGAGAATCGCCAGAGGCCTGCTGTTGAGAGGGGGGCTCAAGGGGTTTGGGCGATTTAACCTAGTCTGATCAGGTATGCACTAACTAATCTAGTTTTAGTGGATCGTGGAACCAGTGTTGTAGAGTGCCAACTACAAATATATGGCGGGACCTCTGTCATTAACTCCCGCGTGTAATGATCCGTTCGTTCCGTCTCAGCCAGTGCTTGAGGTTGCGCTCTTTGCAATGACGCGTAAGGAGGACGGCTGAGTTGTTGAAACTGCTCCTTACCGACCCTTTTGAACAGAAAGGATGCGCAGTCTCTTCATCATATGAGGCTGCCCGTACTCCTTGATCCCCTCGCGTAGGAATACTGTTCAAGGGATAGCTTTACGCTGTGTAACTGAGGCACGAGCACAGCCCCCGTGCCCCTCTTTCTCTCTAGGCTTCCCTTTTAGCCACATCGACTTGCGCTCCGCCCTTACACCTCCACGACAGTCGTTGTCTGAGTAGATCCACGTCGCTATATGACCTTTTTTATAGCAGCAAATCCGATCCAAATTCCTTGTCTGCAAACATTGAAGATCAGCTCTGCCCCAAATCCACTTTCGACTGCCTCTCATGAAGAATTTTTTTTGCTGTTCGGCGCCTGAAACCGTCTCCACCAATGCAAGATCTTGGAACGATGAATAACAAACCACGGGAAATCGGTCGCTGTGATGAATCGGGAAATCAGCCTCCAGACATCCTTAGGACCAAATATGATGCTGCGAATCTATGCGAGCGGTGCCAGAACATCGATCTTCCTCGAGCTTTTCAAAGATGGAACAAAGCACTCGAAGAAGATGTCCTTCAAGAGAAGGTTTCAATGGAGCTCAAACTAGGACTCCCTCCGCATGGTTGTCCCCTGTGTAAAATCTTCGAGGAGCTCAAATCAATGCACCCTTTCCAGGATCCGCACACAACTTGGGAATTGCGGGCTTACAGGTTGAGCGACGTGATACCCGACCTTCCGCGTCGAGAGAACATAGTCGCTATAGAAGCTAAAAATGCTTCAGACACTCTTCCACTATCGCACTGCTTCTTAGCACCACTTCGGGGAAATCGAAACGCAAGCGTTGTGTCAGCTCAAACTCTTGGGGTGCAAGTTGATTGGAAGTTGGTCAGATCCTGGCTCGCATTTTGTCGGTCCAAGCACTGGAAACATTGCACGCAAGAGACAACTTCGGTACTTTCTGGACTTCAAGTGATTGATTGTACGACTCGCCAATTAGTCGGCGCTCCAAGCACATGTGAATATGTAACACTAAGTTACGTGTGGGGTCAAATCCCGGCGGGCAATCTGGTGTCGTCAACATTGCCAGATGATCTGCCAAACACAGTAAGAGATTCGATACAAGCCGTCCTATGTCTTGGATACAGATACCTATGGATTGACCGGTTCTGTGTGCCACAAGAAGCTGGGCCTGATAGGCATAGACTTATCAACAGTATGGACATCATATACGGCAATGCTGCGCTTACCCTGATTGCTGCTGCCGGAGAGGACCCTAGCCATGGTTTGCCAGGTGTAGACGAGAAGCGCACTCGAAGGCCTCAATCTTCCATCAAGATAAACGATATTACGTATGTGGTTGTGAATCTAAACCCAAGAACGTCAATCCTCCAGTCTCACTGGAACACTCGCGGCTGGACGTACCAGGAAACGTTACTCTCCCATCGAAAGCTCGTCTTCACTGAGACTGGGGTGTATTTCCAATGTGGTGTCATGAATTGCTTCGAGGATTTGCATATCCCATTTCACGTGGTTCACCCCGACGACGGTCAAGATCGATCCATTTCTGAGGCCTTTTGTCGACAGGTCTTCCCCAGCCAAGGCATCGGAACGTCATCAGAGGATATCTATGAGCGCCTAAATGAGTTCGCTGTAAGGGATCTTACCTTTGAGCAAGATGCTTTGCATGCTTTCCAAGGGATTTTTAAGGCGTTCAAGAGAAAGTATCTCGTAAAAACCTTCTACGGGATAAGACTTTGGGAATATGATGACCTGTCAAACAGCTTCTTGACAGGACTGACGTGGGGCATTCGTGGCCATGCGACTAGACGGGCGATCTTTCCCAGCTGGACGTTTGCAGGCTGGAAATTGGACAAGCGCTCTATTTTCCATCACGATTTATTAGTCAAGTCCTCTCTTATCTATCGAGATTCTTTAGTCATTGATTCGACCGTTTCTGTTGGAATTTCCGTCGAATACTCAGACAATACCATCTCTCGCTGGGGCGAAGTATGCCACGATCTTATCGAAGAGTCTGATCCAGATAAGTGGCCAAAGATACTACACCTTTCTGGCAAATTCGTTGACCTCAAAATTTCCAACGATTTATCCTGGCCTGTCGCATATTTCGTCGACGATCTAGAACTCGGCGCGCTACAAGCGTATTTATGGGCAACATTTGTGCACGCCGATTCCAACAACGATGTCAAGGTCATGGAAGTGGAAATTGTTGGCTTACTTGTTAAACAGCTGGAATCTAACCTTCAGTTCTTACTCTTCGCGAAGGTAGACGAACCATCAACCTATGAAAGGGTGGGGGGAGCGGTTTTCAGTTCGACGCAGCATCTTTCCGCCCTAAAAGTGCTCGATCGGCTTAATCTGCTTGGATCATCCAACGTAAGATCCATACGGGTGAAATGATACTAGACTTTATCGAGAAATGCAGGCTTATTGTTCTTTTTGCCCACATCTGCAAACATCTAGTGATTATTCTGTAAACAGTAAGCTTCCGGTGAAAGGTTCGCTTGAAAATACCCCAATCAGGTGCACAGCGCTTCGTGCCGTGCAACCCCACGTGGGGCCACGCGGCTGAGGCCCAAGGCAACACTTAAACCCCGAATGCCGGGGAACGGAAGCCTCGTCGCATTGCAACTTTCGTCTTTATGCCACAATGGATCCCCAGAGGCCATCTAACTTGTACCGGTATTTCACCACCAGCAAAGGCTCCAGTTTTGGCAGCTTGTCGAAGGAATCGAGCTCTTC
The DNA here is from genome assembly GCA_010093805.1 of Polyplosphaeria fusca. Lineage (NCBI taxonomy): Eukaryota > Fungi > Ascomycota > Dothideomycetes > Pleosporales > Tetraplosphaeriaceae > Polyplosphaeria > Polyplosphaeria fusca. The sequence goes on from ML996183.1 coordinate 47,794, forward strand.
ATCGTCCCAGTCAACGGCTGCTACGAGTTTTAGTGGTGCTCCCTCGCAGTCGTTCAAGCGCTCTAGAGAACTCTCGGATGAAGACGAGCCAGACGGTGGTAGAAAACGAATCAAGAGGGATGGCAATAAGACTTTACACGATAATCCAGCATTCACCACCTATTCGCCATGGAATACCCGTCCGAAAGCTAGCGAGAGTCTTTGCGACGTTTGTCGAGCTATCGATATCGAGCAGGTCTTCACTATGCCAGATCTTGCAGCGATGACGCAAAAAGGAGGCGGCGTGATTGTTCGCCATCTGCAGTCCCACGACGTCTTTTCAATAGACTGCGATCTTTGCCAGATACTACTTAGGATCAAAAGAGCACGCATTGGCAAGCAGAAACTTCACTGGTGCATGGTAGCATATTCGGCCGTGCGAATGTTTGTAGCCAACGAAGTGCAGCAAGATTCTGTCATTCTGACAATGCAACCGTACGAAGAACGACTGCCAAGCCGTGTGTGGAGGTTCTTGATTTCAACCGAACAGGATCAAGATACGTTCCACGGACGCAAACTTGGAGAACGAATCGATTGGACAGTAGTCAAGCAGTGGATTGAATTCTGTAATCGTCATCATTCGCAACATTGCAGGAAATTTTATGTGCTGCAACTACCGGGCTTCAAGGTCATTGATTGCACTAATCGGCAAATCGTTGATGTCGAGAACCTTCTCCGGGTACGTGGATTCTATTCTATACGGGGCTTGCTTGTTTCTTTCAGCTCTCAACATATGCAAAGCCCCGACATCATGGGGCTGTGTATTGAGTACAAGATGCCGATTTGGACTTCAATGAGCAAGACTGACCACCAAAGCCTACACAAACCCATAAAGCTTTCGAATATGTGACTCTGAGTTATGTATGGGGATTGAACAACAGCAAAACTCCGGTCCAGAAAGCTTTGCCAGAGGTTCTGCCCGCGACTATAGAAGACGCAGTAACGGCTTGTAATTCATTAGGGTTTCGATATCTCTGGATCGATCGTTATTGTGTTCCTCAGAACGATGACGAGGCAGACAGAGAGCTGAAGCAAATGCTGATCCAAAATATGGGCCTCATCTATGAGAATTCGGCGCTCACGCTCATTGCTGTTGCGGGGGAGAATCCGGACTGTGGACTTCCTGGTGTGCGACCGTCTGTCCAAAGGCTACAGCCATCTGTGCGTATCGGAAAGAGAAGCTTTGTGCTGGTCAACACAGACTTCAAAGAGGACCTCGACAATTCAATCTGGAACAAACGCGGTTGGCCCTTCCAGGAAGCGGTGCTTGCAAGACGGAGGCTCCTCTTCACCGAGCGAGGGCTGTATTTCCAGTGCCGATCTATGAACGGTTTTGAGGAATTGCACATGCCCTTTGACGCCGTCCATACCAGTGAGCGCCAGGGAAATCGACCCAACGCGAAGATCTGGCGGCTTTTCCCAAGCCAGGGAGTCGGCAAAGCCCCAACAGATATTCTGGGCCTCATATCAAAGTATTCTTCGAAGAAATTTTCGGACGAGAAAGATGCCTACAGCGCGTTCTTAGGAATCCTCAAGGGATTTGAGAGAATGAACGTCAAGAACTTATATGGTTTGCCGCTCTTCCAACCAGCTGCATTTTGCTTCCACTTGCAGAACGCAACGCAAAGGCTGATTTACGGCCTGAGTTGGTTTACTTCTGGCTGTCGTATAGGGAGTGAGGGACGGCGCCGCGATCATCCAAGTTGGACCTGGGTCGGGTGGAAGGCAGAAAATGGCGCGTCGTACAAATACCTAGATGACCTCGTTCCTGCGCCTAATGCCCCCAAGTGGACACCCGATCGATTTCCACAACACCATGTGCGCGTGGAGTACGAAGATGGCGAGCATGAAGACTGGGAACGAAGCCTCAACAGTGTCACAAGCCTATCTCACCGGAGCCGGCCGCCTGCTATATTGTGGATAACTGGCCCCCTTGTTGATGTCACCATAGATCGCTGGGACATGGACTTTCCAGTACGGATAGGAACAGTAGAGTACCGGCGCATACATCAGTCCACGGAAGTTGAGCGCTGGAGATCATACATGCAACTCCAACAGAACTATGCAATCAGGCAGCACGTGTCGCTCAAGGGTTTGGTGCTTTACTACGGTAGCCCTCACGGCGATGGTGTCGGCAACCTATTACTGTTAGCAGAAGTCAAAACGGCGGTCTATGAACGGGTAGGTGTGACAAGAGTAGGACGATCCGAAATCACCCGTTCCTCGTTCGAAGAGCTCGTTGAATCTGGGGAAATCGAGGTAATAAACGCAACGGTTAAGATTAGATAGAGAAACATTGGCACTTTCATCCGTAATTGGTGGTACTCCTGTGTCATGAATAAAGTCAAAAAGAGTTATTTGGGCCTCGCTGCATTTTTAGGCAAGAGTCCTCTAGCCGCATTCCCAATCCAAGACGTGCCGCGACTAGTCTTTCTCTTGGCCGCTTTCTCTGCATTTCTTCGCTCATTGTCTTCTTCCTGATCCCATTTCTCATTTCTTGCGATATCCTTTGCTAGCACCTCCATTATCTCCTCGAGCGAGCCCTGGCTGTGCGTATCCAGCTCAAAAAATTGCATGCCTTGACTGCTTGCCCAGTCTTCTGCAACATCCTTGTCAACCTCGCGTGCCTCGTGTGCCTGATCGAGTTTGGTCCCCACAAGTACAGCAGCAAATCGCTGCCTTCCGTTGGGATATGGCTCGTTCTTCTCATTTGCGCTCCTCCGATGGCGGAAGATTTCGACATATGCTTCGTTGGTGATATATTCGAAGCTGCGCTGGTCTGTGATACTATAGAGCAATACAAACCCTTGGGAATCTGTCATATAGTGATTGAAAGCGTCGATCAAGCCTCCCTGTTGGGATTCTGCTTCGCGGAAAAGCGCCGAATTTATGTCCACGAGTTGTAAATGCCACTCTTGTCCATCTATCTTCGTGTTGTATGTTTTAAAACCATCACTAAAAATCCACAGCGCAAAATGTTTCTTATGGATCAGCTGTCATGGTGAGACACGTAGTTTTAGTAGAAGCTTGCAGCACATACCATGTCTATGAAGCAGGTTTTCCCAACTGCGGGTTCACCATATACGACAATATGCTTCGTGGACGAGGCAGACGTTCTTGACATTTTCATAAAGCAGTTCGTGATCTGCGAGCTTCAGAATGACCCCCGAATTGGAGGTGAGGAATTCACTGTTTCTCAAATCCCAAGGGAAGGAAGCACGGTAGGGGCAAGAGTGCTAAGAACTTCCCGAGCCATTAAAATGACAGCAACATTGCGAACAGAGTTGCGCACATTGAACGTATTGAAAAGATGGTGTCCCACGATGGAGTTGAGGATGGCTCCTCACTCAACCTAGCGCCAAGCACGCGCGTCTCGGCTCCGCGTCCAAGCGCCGATGCCTTCAATGACGCCACTAATGACCGAAGGGGCTTGAAGGCATACGAATCCGCGGTTCCCACGGTTTGCTGGTTGCACTTTCCTCACCAAGTTCTCCATGAGAAGATCCGCTCCTTTCCGCAAACGTCTTACTGGAGAGGTGCCACCGGGCGGCGGTTGAGTCTTCCGCAAATTCCTTTCACCAACCGCAACCGCCGCTATCGTAGCAACACAAGAGTATATCCACAAAAGTCGCAGCGCAACACCATCGTCACAGTGACCGTCGCCTCGTTTTCGTATGCTCTAGCCCTTAATAACCGTCCGACGGGCCGCTCTCATGTCCCACCGCACCTACGACCCTTCAACTCGCCCTTTGATCGATCAGATCCCGGACAACGATATTCTCTCCGTTAGTGACGAAGACGAGTCTTTCTACGCCAGGGACGACGACGCGCACATATTGCACCCGTACTGGCGGTCTATTTACACGAAGACGGCCAGCAGGGTTCCACGACGTGTACAGCGCTACTTCTTCGTCTACTTGGCCATCTTCGTCTTATTTCTCATTGGTTGGAAGGCCTATCTTGGGCCTCGATACTCAGAGTACAGGCAGTTGATCAAGGCCATGGACACTGAGCCGAAGGACAAGTTTGGAGAGAATGTGCGGCCGGAATTCAAAGACATGGTCATGGTGAACGAGCTTGATGGGCAATACCTACCGAGTGAGACCAATGGGCGTAGGCTAGTTTTTGTGGGCGATGTAAGTCTTCCCCGCGTTTGTCTTACCATCCTGAAGCACGTCAACTACTTGTTCAGTGGATCGCGGGAACCGTCCTAACATGTTCAAGGTTCACGGCTGCAGAGAAGAACTTGAGAGGCTCCTGCACAAACTCAGCTTCGACAAGCACAACGACCACCTCATCCTCCTCGGCGACATCGTGTCTAAAGGCCCCGATTCTGCCGGCGTCGTGAGCCTCGCCTCCCTCCTCTCCGCCTCCTGCGTCCGCGGAAACCACGAAGACAAGCTCCTCCTCAGCATCGCCAAGCGCGAGAAACGCCTCATAACCCCTACAGCTCTCGAAATCGCCGACACCACACCGTACGAAGACCTCGAGGACGAAGCGCAAGCGCAGGGCAACCACAAGCTGAGGAAACTCGCAAAGTCCATGTCCAAGGCAAACATCAAGTGGCTAAAGACGTGCCCGGTGATACTACACATAGGCCAAGTGCCGCATATAGGAGACATGGTCGCCGTACACGCAGGCCTGGTCCCAGGCGTGTCGCTGGATCGCCAAGATCCGTTCCAGTGCATGAACATGCGCACCATCGACCTGGACACGCGCATTCCGTCCGAAACACGCGAGCACACGCCCTGGACCAAGTTTTGGAACCACCAGCAGGAAAAGCTGCACGCGAGCAAGCGGACAACGGTCGTGTATGGGCACGACCGGAAGACGGGCTTGAATATTAAAAAGTGGAGCAAGGGGCTGGATTCGGGGTGTGTGGCGGGTGGAAAGCTGACGGCGTGGGTGGTGGACGGGAAGGGCGAGGGGGAATTGGTGCATGTCAAGTGCAAGGGCCATGAAGAGTAGATGGGAGGAAATGTGCATTGGGTTTACTGGAGTCTGGATACAAGCATTGTTTGGCGTACATGGGTATACCAGGTGCACTTGTTATATCTGGGTCAAACCGCAGTAGAAGGGATAGAATCAGAGTCATAGAAGCCAGCAGTACCTCAGCATGGCTTTTCAACACGGCATATTCTTGTTACATCGCGATATCACGACTTCACCAAACCCTTATATAGTCCTACCCCACCACACCCGCCCCTAAACCCCCTCCCCATCCCCCTTCCTCTCACCCCTAATCTTCTCCCTCACTCTCCCTAGCCTCTCGACCGCGCTCCTCATCTCCCCCAACCCCATACTCATCTCCCCAACCTTTCCGCCACTGACGCCATACGTCTTCCTCTTCTCCCAGTACACCCACCAGTTCCAGACCAGCAGCGTGAGCAGCGTGACGGGCGCCGTAATGGCCCAATATAGCCAAAAGTCCGTGCCCAAGACGAGCGTCTGGGATTCCGGGGCGAATTGGAAGAAATTCATGCCGAAGATGGCGGCGACGTAGGCGCCGGGGAGGAAGATGAGGGTTACGTAGGCGATGGTGCGCATGGGGATGCTGTCTAGAGGAGGGAGAGGGGTTAGTGTGGGTCCAAAGAGGAGAGTTGGTGGTGTGGAATGTGCAGGGGGGCTTGTCTGTCATCAATTACGTACCGTTTCTGACGGCTTGGGCGATCTGGAGGTTAAGGACTGTGTAGAGCTGTGGGCGGGTTAGAAGTTGGTGCGGCGGTGGTTGTTGGGTGACACGTACTACCGCGACGAGATTCTCATTGCGTTTGCCCATGCATTGGTTGATGTGTTCGTAGCCTTCAAGCAGCGCGATCCGGTTGTGTAATTGCTCCCGCCGGAACCAGTCTGTCTGCTGAATCATTGCTTTCATCTGATGATCTTCGAATTGATACTCGTTTTTCAACATGTCCATAATGTCGAGGAGTCTCTTTGCTACTTGTAGCGCAAATGAGAATCGCCTTGCAAAATAAGCAACAGTAGTGTTGAACCTGTTAGCGACTCGTGTCGCATCCTGGAATTGCTCGAAAGTCCAGTCCCAAATCTTGGTGGTCTGAGCATCTTGAGCATTGTTCACCCTTGATATGCCAGTCTTTCGCTCGAGGCTGAAGTATGCCTCGTCTTCTGGAATGCGAATTTGGTGCAGGTAGGTGATGATCATGTGCAGTAGAATCTCTTGAAACATTAAAGGATGATGGAGTAGCGGGCCTGCGCTTTTGAGATGATTCTTGAGTTTGTCGAGATCCTTCGCAGTCATTCCATCCATAATAGCAACTGTACGACCAGTCTTCGCATCCCAAGTCCCGGCAAAGGCCCAAAAGGATCGATATTCAGAGCCATGGCCTGGTCGAAGCACAAAATCTGGATGTGTGAGAGGTGTGTTTAGGGTGTGAGGAGCTATCAACCTACTAATGTGTGTCACTTTGCCCTCGGAGTCTCTAAGAGTGGAGTAGTCATACGCTCCGCACCCCGCCCCACCACTGCTTCGTAGATGGAGATACTGGGGTGGTATCTTCAAGTTCCTGATTATTGTCTTAAATCGGTCGGATGGAAGCGGGAGCCAACGGTGCATGACATCTCGAGTCCCAAGATGCCGATGCCGCATTAATCTGTCCTCATCAGCTACACCGCTACGGAGTGCCCTGTCCAATACATGCGAGCTCACAACAAGTCAACACCAGGGACACGCGAGGCCTCGAGTAGTCATGAGCCATGTGATTTCCTAAGCACAGGATCGACTTACCAAGCCGTCGATCCACGCATCAATATCATCCGATGCAATCACCTGCTCGTCGGTCCCGGTGGTCTGGTCGGCATCATAGCTCAGCGTGAAGAACTGCCAAGCTCCAGCCTTGTATCGCTGCTCTCCATCAACGTCAACTTGGCGCTCATACCATGAATCGAAGGGATCGAAGTTCATGGCTTGATGGTACTACGCAACCAAGATGCAGAAATGCGGTCATCAGCGGCTAAGCATGAAGACATATTAGCAAAGCTGGCGGCGAATATCGCGCGAAAATCGGAGCAGGCAGCCGAGCAAGGCTGAGAAGCTGAAATCCGTGCGGGCTGGCACTGCATTGTGGGGCTCTCGGGAGGCCGGGGTCTTCTGGATAGGCGAGAGGTAACCTTGCGAAGTCAACACCAGCATGTTCACGGGTAGTGAAGTTGTGGCTGGCTGCGAGAGCCGATGCGGGAGACGGGTTGGAAACACATGATAGGGTGCACAGGAGCTTGTGGTTGGTGATTGGGGATGATGACTGAGCACGAAGACGAAAGACAATCAATAGATCGGAGGCACTAGTCGCTTCGTGGGACGAGAAGCAGTTTGTGAGTGGCAGCTGTACGGCCAGGTGGAGGGTGGAAGAGAGCACTTGGGTTGAAAAAGTCCAAACGCGGATGCAGCCATCGTGCCTGCCCTGCGGAACCGGACCTTCCTCGATTCGGTTTTCGTGATCCACAACAACGCAGTCGTCGATCTCACACTCCGTACACTTTTCACTGACCTTCATAAGCCTTCCATGCGGGGAATGTTATACGAATCGCGCCGTCCCAGATTTCGGACAAGCCCCGATCAGTGTCGGGCATGCTAGCCAGCGTCGTAACTCCGTCGCCGAACGCAAATGGACCCCCCGAAAGCTGTCGGCCAGCCCTCGTGTCCCCTTTCGGTGGCGATTGACCCGTCCATATGGCGATACGGCGCGTCGCAACCATTAACAGGAACCTAATTGGGTTACATCAGCAGCCCTTCGCTTTGTGATGACGCTATGCCAGCCCTACGACAGCAGGGGTGTCCGACCGTCTTAATGATCGCCAAGGCTGCATGCCACACAATGACAAACGCCATGTAATACTCTGCCTTAGGCCCATGCAAGCTTTTGAGGAATCTACCAGTTACCGCTCTGGAATTAGGACGTTTCCCAGCCATCTGTCGCTCCGAGTTAAAGGTATGGCCGTGGAAGGATGCTTGGGCGTGAGGGGTACCGCGTCTCTTGCATGCCTCCTACAACGGAGATACGAACCCAGGTGTCCGAGGGTCGAGGTCCACAACCCATTGCAGTGGACTGACGTTGGCTGTGAGGGGCTGGGTTGTGCAGTATAAAATAGCGGGCAGTGGGCAAGATGCAGTTCCTCCATCCAACTTTCAAATTCAAGGAGTTCTCCATTGCAAACGCGCACTCGGCAATAGTACAATACAACCTCCAGCACCCTCAGCACCCAATTCAGTTCCAGCAAAGCACCAGCAGCAAGACCATATCGCCTCCGACAGCTCCATCCTCCCCCCGCCTCAGCAACACAGCAGCGGCCATGACTTCACAGGCGCCTGTATGGTTCATCACTGCTGCCAGCTCTGGCTTTGGCAAATACATGGCATTCGAGGCTCTCAAACGCGGTCACATAGTCGTCGCATCAGCTCGCAGCACATCTAGGATTCAAGACCTAAAAGAAGCTGGAGCTGATGTTGTCACTTTGGACGTAACCTCTCCCCTCCCAGACCTCCAGAAGATCGCCAAGCAAGTCCATGAGAAGTATGGCCGTCTCACGCATCTCGTTAATGCAGCGGGCTACATTCTAATTGGTGCTGTCGAGGAAACCTCGTAAGTCCAAGTTCTATTTCGTTAGGGTCAGCCGCTGACCACGTGACAGGCCTCAGGAAGACTTTGAAACCTTCAACACCAATGTATTCGGCATGCTCAACGTCAGCAAGGCCTTCCTGCCTTATCTTCGCGCAACCTCTGGCGAAAAGACTTTGACCAACTTTGGCTCTATTGGCTCGTGGACCGGTGGCGAAGGATTCGGCCTGTACTCTGGAACAAAGTGGGCTTGCTCCGGCATCTCCGAAGCGATGCGACGAGAGTTGGCCCCTTTCAACATTCAAGTCACCGTTGTGGAGCCTGGTTATTTTCGGACTGGATTTCTGAATGCTGGGGCTCAAGTCTCATCAAAGACCCGACTGCAAGCATATGACGAGTCGGCTGTGGGGACAATGCGCAAGCTGCTCGAGGTTACGGACAACAAGCAGCGCGGAGACATCGTCAAGGGCTGCAAAATACTGATCGACATCTTGACGCACAGCGGTGTTGCAGAGGGCAAAGACATTCCGGAACGCGTGGCATTGGGATCCGACTCTCCGCCTACGATTCGGGACAAGATGGCCCGGACGGAGACTTTGTTGAAAGAGTGGGATCCAATCACTACTACTACTGATCACGACGACGTAAAATAGGTAATGGGACGCCTGAATGAGTAATGTTCAAAGTCACGGCCGCATAATATTATTGACTTATCTATTGCAATCTCCCTTCATCTTAATTCTCACAGTACCTTGGGGACAAAGTCCTCGGGGTCGTACTCTTCCTCGTCTTCGCTTGGACCGTCTATCTTGGATTGCTCGTCCTTTTTGGTAGCCTTGTCATTTTCATTTGGCTCCTCATCATCGTCTATCTCAACCGGATGCCGCTTACTACCAGATACTGAGCGCTCCACGGAAACGACATTCTTCGATTCCACTTTTCCAGATGAGGATCGCTTCCTTAAGCGGGATGAAATATTGGAGCCTGTTTCTTCTCCAATTGGGGGAGTATTCCTAGTAACACCTTTTTTCTGCAATCCTACCTTCCCAGATAGCGATCGAATCTTTGATCGCCTTGGAGCCTTGGGTCCAAGCTGGGTTTTTAGTGAGGAAGACTTCTGAGGTTGTTTCTCTTGCTTGTCAACTTCAAATTCCACATCTGCGCCTGACGTCGGCTGCACTTGCTCTTTCAGGAAACCTTCCTCATCCAGAAGACTCAAAAGATCGTCTTCTTTCTCCTGATTTGGCGTCACATCCTCGCCCGCCTTCGATGACGCTTGAACAGACTTGGCTACAGGCGCTTCCCTCTCGCCGTTATCAGCCCGTGACGCCAAAATGGTCTCTCTAATCCTAGCTCTCTTCACCGACCCTCTCTCGCGCTCTCCCTCCGTTCCCTCCCCCTCATCCTCCACCGCCCTCCTCTTCTTCCTCACCATCCCCTCCGGCACCGGTATTCCCTTTGCCATCTGATCCCACCCCCAAGGCATCCTCATATTATATGGAACATCTTCTTTCGCCCTACCATCCAAAGCGTGCACCGTCGCAAATCTTTCCAACCCCGTCCTGCTCTCATACAACAAGTCCAAGATGGTCGGCCTATCCCTGACATCGACCGCGACGCACCGAAACACAATGTCCTCGAGCTGCTTGCTGTACATGCCGCTGTAACCCGCAAAATGCTGGAATGGCCTCCAAGGCGTGTCTGGGAACGGGGTACATGATTGGCCCTCCATCAGACAAAAAGCGATCATGCCCGCGGCCCATATGTCGGATTCGTGATGTGGCCTGTCACTGCTGAACGCGTTTCTCGTGGTGTGGACTTCCTGTTGTCTGTGTCAGGATTTGCCGCCTCTCGACGAGGTCAGAGCACGAGATTGGTTAGGGGTTTACGCACTGGTGGTTGGAGACCTGGCGTGCCTACGCGGCCCAACGGGTTTAGCCCGACTCTCCTCGCACACCCAAAGTCAATGACCTTGGGCGTGAGGAAGGCGGGGAAGATTTCCATTGGCTCGCCGAGCACAATGTTCTCGCATTTGAGATCGAGATGCGCGATTGGGGTGAAGTGGGCGGGTCGGGGCGGAGGCGCATGCGGGCCCCAGACGTCGTACATGTGATGGGCGTTCGGGTCGCGGAGCGGCATATTTGGTGGTATTGGTCGCCCTTCTTTCATCGTAAAGATGGCTTCTGCGAGGCCGCGTAGCACGATCCAGATGAAGATTTCAGGGAATTGGGGGCTGTGGCGGGAGAGGTTGGTGAGGATGGCAAAGCTTTAGGCAAGAGGTGTGTACGTACAGTTCAGAGTCGCTCACTCGGTTGATAAGGTACCACAGGTCCCCAAACGGAGCATATTCCAAGTAAATGTAGAGCAGCCGCGGGACATATTGTGATATGCGCTGTGAATGACCGTAGCAGTTGAGGATGTGCTTGCAGCGCCCGTTGGAGATTATTTCGTGTATCCGGTACTCGTTGGCGTCTTGTTGCGTCACCTGGTCAAATCCCTGGACTTTGACGACCATGCGCTATGTCAATGTCAGCACTCTTCACCCTTTAATTCTCGCATTGATAGACGTGCCCGTTTGTAATTCCCATCTGCGTCCACCGTAGTGAACAGATGCACGAGCCTATTGAAAGGACTCGGTCCTAGCCCTTGGTCGAGTGTCCGCACATATCTCCAATGCTTCTCCCCATCCTTTGTGTTCCGGTCAACGTGTATGACGTGTTCGCGGTCGCCTTTTGTCGGTGGCGGAATGTGCTCAACACTATAAAAATGCTCGCCTCCCTGCGAGGAGCCCCCTGAGACCGTCGACTTCGCCGAGCTCCGTCGTCGTGATGAGCTCATCCTACGCGACGCAGCATCATCAGCATCACCAGCTTTGCGCTTCAGCTTCGCGATGAGCCAGTGAGCGAGCTCGATCTGGTCTAAAGCCCCTCGATTGATTCGCCACGCATTTATTACGGAGTTCGAACTCGGCACTGTACTGGTTAATAATAGGCACACTATTGGCTACTTTTGCCCACTGACTTTGTCCGGACCCAACGCCATTATACTTTTGCAGCGCTACAAATGCTTCGAAATCGCGTCTTTCCTCACCCTCAAGCTGAGCAGCGAATTGCTCTTCCTCCACTTCTAGAGTCGTCAGTCGAGGATCCGGATTCTGCTCCCCAACCTCAATCAACTCTCGGCGCTTGGCAGCTTTACTCTTCTTAAACATGTCAATACGATTCAAAGGTGCTCGAATAGAGGCAGCTGTAGGCCTTCAGCAATGTCATATGACCTTGAAGTTTGGGGTGGGTACCTCCCAGATCCTCCTTCATCTTGGCGCCGATGAGGTATGCTCGAAACAGCCATTTCTGGTTGGGGTGTTGCAAGCCATTGTTGAAAAAGTCCTGCTCTTCTGTTCCGAGATTGTATGTTTCGTCATTGACTTGTGCTGATTGGGCAGCTGCCGGCGGTGGAGGTTCAGCATCAAAAGTCCTGGGCGCTTGTTTGGGTTCCATGCTCGATGCTGCCAATCACACGCGCGCAAGAAAGGAAAGATTCTCATTGGTGTAGGCTTGCAATAGCCATCGAAAGATTTCTCTACGGATAACATTTGGAGTGGTTTCTGGAAGCGCAAGGTTTGTGGATACAAAGAAACATGGCCATGTGTCGCCCAAGCTCCCCATGTCCAATGCTTTGTTGGCCAAGATCTATTACCAAGCCACCAACGTTTCTTTGTCAGACTACTGCTTCCGTTTGCGTCCCAAAATATTACCATGCGACTGTAGAACAGGTGAGTTGGGAGCCGGATCGTAATGCGGCAAAAAGACTACAGATCGACTACAGAATAACTGCTGAGGGAGATACACCAGCCTTGCGCCAACGGACACGAGGCGACATTCCCTCTCTCCCAGTAGTAGCGTCATCGTAATCTTCATCAATAGCCACACGTCTCCTTGCGCTCCATTCGCCTGTCCCAGCACGCGCCGAACGTTTCGTCGGAGCTGACCGTGACGCAGCACCACCCTAGCCAGTCTTTCCTTTCCTAGCAGAATCACCAGGAGTCTCGGATTCGGGAAAAAGTTCACGTCTCGATTTCTTATCCCTGCTGGCTGTCGTCCGTTGCCTTGATCGTGGAGATGACGGGCCCGTACTCTTCTTCCGAGGCGGCCCATTGACATCTTCATTTGCCACTTTTTGCTGTTCTATCAGCTTCCTCTTCTTTACCGAGCTCTCGCTTGTCTCGTCTTCGCCCATATTTGCCCCGAGCTCGAACTCAGCATGGCATTGTGGGACCAGGGCGAAGTCGGAGATCTCGTCTCGCGTCCTCCCGGTGACCTCTTCGTATGCGCGTTCCCAACTCTCCAGTCCCTTCGACGTGTCGTAGAGAATTTCCATAAGCTGCGCGCAGTCCTTCGGATTGACCTGGAGATATTTCTTAGTGAGCATGCTGAGCTCGTAACTGTACGAGAAGTTGTAGCCCTCGTGGTTTTCTGGGACTTCGTGCCAGTAGTATCTGTCCTCGGGAAGGTACGGTGCCATGTTCATCATGCAGTGAATAACAGCGCCCAAGCCCCAGATGTCTGAAGCAACGTTTGGAGTAATATATCTGCTCAGATAATTGTTGTAAGGGTTTGGTTCATCGTTGTGCTCCTGACGCCTCCATTAGCCATGCATAAATGTGCTGGTTGCTGTTAGACCTACAGGTGGTTGAAAGCCTCGCGTGCCTATTGCACCCCAGATACCCTGGGTTTCCAGTACTACATTGCCGAAGTCTATCATCTTGGGCGTAGGGTATGCTGGATAATTTGCTGTTGGCTCGCTGAAAACGACGTTCATTGGCTTGATGTCGGTGTTGATCATCGGGACCCAATCTTGCATGGTTTCCAGCTCGTCGTTTTGCACTGCACGATCCTCTAGATCTAGTTCGTCTGATGCTATTGGCGGTAATCCTGTCGTCATTATGTAGATGAGCTCGGCCATAGCGCGGAACACGATCCAAATAAAGGGCTCTGGGACTTGGGGAATCCTCTTAACCAAGAGGTTAGCAGTACTTTTAGCGCTCCACGGCAGGATACATACTGGTGCACTAGCTCCCCAGAAAAGATTCCAGATTTCCGAAAGGTGCATAGTCCATGTATATATAACCCAAATTGATCCTCTGGCGACGGCGCAAAGAGTGGCCGTATATTTCCAGAACGTGGCAAGAACCCTTGGAGGCAATTTCCATGTGGACATTGGATTCATTTCTTATTAAATTCTCAAGGACTTCCAAGTCGGCAAACCCTTGTACCTTGACGATAAGACGCTTTCCTGCCTTAGCCGTGTATCGTGAAGTCAACTGGACCAATCCATCTTCTTACCTGGCAAATGTTATTATCTTCGTCCAAGAGCATGAATAGATGTATCATCATTTCGGGGACCCCCCTGCCACCCAATCCTACTTTCTCGCGCGGGTGTCGGTACAGAGTCTTGACAAATCGCCAATCCCTAGACACGTCGAGAATTTCAAGCTGCTCTGCAATATGCCGCTCGTCAGCTGCAGTTGGCGCGGGATGGGATCCATGCTTCGTTCCAGCATATATGTGGGCTTTCGGGCTTGTGTCTCCTAGCGCATCCAATTCATCGTAGTCAAATTCGGAGTCGAGCTCAAGTACATCATCGAGGCGTATGCTGAAATCGTTCAAATATTGTATCATCTTATTTCTCCTGTCCGTATCTTCCCATGCAGTGAATAGGCCGTCGGAACATTTGTATTCCTTCCGCTTGCCCAGGATGTTCTTCGGCTCTAGAAGAGATTCTCGTGTGAGTGAAGGCCCGCATCAATGTTTTGATTGACACTAACTCTGAACGTATCCGGGATTCATGCACTTGAAGCCCTGTACAAATTCGCTAAATTGAACCTTTTCATATCCCGAGCCAAGTGCATTTCGAAACGCCACCTCTTCATCGGAGAGCGAGAAGATTCGGGGATCTAGTCGATGCAGTCCCTTGAGAGTGGCATATTTAATCTCCTCGCGATTGGCTGTGTGCCATATCTCAAGAATTTGTGCTTGTATATCGGGGTCATCTGTCATGTTTAGTTCAAACCACATGCCTTACTGCAGAATCAACTTACATCTTCTGATCTCGCCGTGTCTGTATCCCCAAAGGAACATTTTGAACTTTTCGTGATGCAGCCCTGGGATCTCCAAGAGCTCCGCGTACAGTCTTTTTTCGGGACGAAGCAGGTCGTAAATCCTCACGTCGAATTTGTCTACTGCGGCTCCTAGCGCCATGTATCCATCTAGGGACTGATTTTCGGGATCATCTAGGTCACTTCTAGCACGAACCAAATCGTAGAAGCTCTGGATAAGATCTGTATTCGTCCATTGTTCTGCAATCCATCAGCATCTACAGGCTCACGCTAAGCGCATACGTACCCAGAATGCTCGGGTCATTATATCTGCGGCCTAGGATAAACCTCCAAACGGAAAGGCCTTGATCAGTCTCTTCAATCGTCGACGCGCCGACATTCCGGTCCCAAGATGAATATTCTTTGATCGACGGGCCAACTGACGTCTTCTCCTTGCGCAATGTTTGCTGCCATCGTCGGTTCCATAACCCGTTGAACCTAGGCACTGTCTGAAGAAATGTTGCAAGGCCACGAGAATTTTGCCATGTTTTCTGTCCGATGTTTCACACTGAAATCTCATCAGCGAGTGACATGAAATCCTTTGTCGAGAGGTTTTCTGCCGTTTGCAGAATCAGCCGCTCTGATGAGAAAGTTGATGGCACTCAAAGCACAGATAACCGAAGGGTGCGTGCTTGTTGACAAAGAACCATAGAGAGAGACAATCAGCCACAACAAGATGTTTGGGAATTCGGAAATGGCACGGATATACAGTTTGTGTGACAGGCTTCGGCCGGCATCAGTAGAGTGTTATGCGAATGAGTAGCTGAGGAACGTACATTTCCAATTTCAGAGCCTTGGCAATATGTTAAAGACGCAATGAAACTTGACCAGCTGTATCAATTTCCAACAAGCTGACACCATCTCCACCATAAGAAAAGATGCTTGCAACATGGGACCCATTTTCTCTTTCTGGTACATCAGGGCTGCCCCCTTCCTCCTCCTCGTTTATCTCTCCGCCTACCTCTTCCTCTTCACACCCCTCTTCACCCCTCTCTTCCTATTCGTTCCTCTTTTTCCCCCTTTTCTTCTCGTTATCGGGCGATCCTGATCAGACTCAGAGTCGCTTGGAGCATACGACTTACTCGACCTTTCTGGTACATAGGGACTACTCTCCTCCCCTTCCTTCTCCTCGTTTACCTCTTCGCCTGGCTCTTTCTCCTTATCCACCACCACCACTCCTCCCTCTTCTTCATCTTCATCTTCATCTTCATCTTCATCTTCATCTTCATCTTCATCTTCATCTTCATCTTCATCTTCATCTTCATCTTCTTCCTCATCTTTATCTACTTCCGACTCGTGGTCTTCGTCTAATGCAGCCTCACTCGACCCAGATCCAGCCGCAACAACAGCGTCGCCATCGCTATGATCATCACCTCTCTCAACTGGAAAAAGAGTACTTTTTCCTCGGTGGCTAGCTCGGCCGGCGCGTTTTGGGGCTTCCTTTTCCGCGTCATCTTGCTGGTCTTCGGATCCCTCCACATCTGTGCCGTTGGGATCTTCTGCGTCGAAGCCTTTCTCAGTAGGTGAGTGGATGCTTGGTGGCTCCAATGAGCTTCTAGCCACTGAACCATGAATATGCCCTTGATTATTCCCATCTATTGCTTGACTCGACACGTCTTCGACCGCAATGCGCTCATGTTGATCCGTTGGCGCAGGGCTAGACCGACCTCTTTTGCTCGGTCTTTCATTAGGAGCTGCCATGTCCTCTATGCCTCTCCTCCTCTTCACGTTCTCCACAACATCTCTAGGCCCCGGCTTTCCCATGTCGTCTTTCTCATGTGAGAAGAGAACCCTAGAGAACTCGGGGATGTCATGTTCCGCTACCCTATGGACCGTACCATATCTTCTCTCGTAAAGTTCGAGGTAGTAATTGCACTTCCAGAGAATTGTCCAGATATCCGGGCGGAGGTTCGGGTTCGCGTGCAAACACTGGATCATGAGAACCTCCAAGGCACTGGAGTAGACGCCGTTGTATGCTTTATCATGATGTGCTGGGTGCCAAGGCAGTGTAGCGGCCGTGCCCATGTCTTGGACAGAAGTCCTCCTCTCCATCAAGAGCAGAATAACAAGGCCCATGTTCCAAATGTCTGTGTGCGGGTTGACAGACCAATTATAATATGGATTTCCGCGATGCTCATGGTGTTGTTCCTGCAAGAATAAGCGACCAGAAGCATGAGTCTCGGAGGAGTGTAATTTACGGGCGGTCTGAAACCCTTGGTACCACATCCCTTTAGAACCTCCCCCGCAGTGGAAATAAGACCGAAGTCGATCAATTTAGGAATTTTGTAAGCAGGAAAGTCAGCATCAGAATCACCCAACACTACATTCATAGGCTTGATGTCCAAATGGACAAGCGGGGGCCATGAAGGCGGTCGTGCTGGCATGGTTTCTGGCCATGGGCCCCGAACTCCATTCTTGAGAGTAGTGATGGGCAATCCTGCAGCCATCGTAGTTCCCGTTTGCAAAACGTATATTGCTTCAGCAAGGCTACGGAAAGTGTACCAGATGAACGCTTCTGAGATTTGAGGAGCTCTAGGTGAAAGTCAGCACTTCCATGATTGTGTTTGTGGAGGGGCTTACTGAAGACTCAGATTTTCCGCTTCTTGATATTTTAAAATGAGATCGTACAGAGTTCCAAACGCTGCGTATTCCTAACATATGGAAATCGGTGTCAGTCGGCTTCAAATCCGCTCATAGAAATGTACATCAAGCATGCGACGCAAAACTCACCATGTACAAGTACGTAAGAATGGGTCCGGTAGAGCGATTGCGTTTCGACCCTCCATACAGGCTCAAGATGTGGCGGCAACCCTTTTCGGACAATAATTTATGAGTTCGACCCTCAGATCTTAAGGAATGATTGGCGTGGTCTGGATCGGCGTGTCCTTCGATCTTGACGACAATGCGCTGAGAATGGGTTAGCACGTCTTTGGAAATGCAGCTTCTAGTAGCTCATACATTGATTATATTTCCAATGTCATCAATCTGGACGAGAAGATGGACGATACGCTCAGTGTGCATATCGTCGAATGTTTGGTTTTTGTTGCGATATATCATTCTCGAAAAATGCCATTCGCCCGCCACTCCCCTCGCAGTCAGTTCGACATTCACATGTGCCAAGTCTCGAGCCGTTGGTCGGTCCGTGAGCTGAAGCTCGTATATGTGGTCTATCATTGAAGGAGAGGCTGGCTGAACAAGGCTGTACCCCTGAGGTGGATAGGCGCGCGGGTTTGGGCGAGCTCTGCCAATGTCGATGTAAAATTGGCTAGCTTCATTACGCCAGTGATTGAGAATGTAATTCTCCGATATGGGGTCCGATCCAGCGGCTGCACTTTGTTAGCATACACTTGGTGTCGTTAACAGACTAATACATACGGTTCTGAATAAACCAGTCTAGTTTTGCACCACTCACAAACATCTCGAAGTCGCGCTTCCTGGTGTCGGAAAGTTCATCGTGTTCTTTCTGTTCACGAGGCCCGAGAGTGTATATCCATTCCGGTAATAACAATCTTCTACCGGTCAGGATGTGTGAGTCTTTTGTCTCTCGGTCCATGTTCCGCCAGTTGTCAATGTTCGAATCTTGGTATGGAACTCCAGCATGTCAGTGATGATAGAATCGAAGATAGACGTACGTACCAAGGGCGTTTGTAACATTTCCACATTTCAATCCTACTAAAAAGTTCCAAAAGTCTAGAGCATCGCCAACATCATGCTGTTTAAGTGTGTTGTAGAAGGATACTTCGATTGGCCCCAGCGGGAAGAGCATGCGGTCTAATCGATTATCGTCCTCTTCTTCAAGAGGCTTAATCGGTAAGAGTGGATTTTTAGGTGCCGAATGCGATACTCACCTGCCAGTGATGCGCGGATGCCATCTCGTTTCACTCCAAGTCGAATGAAACCTCTATGACGCTAATTGTCTAAAGACTGTACAGAAATGTGTTTTAATTTCTGCGGGTTCTGCATTCGAAAAGTAAGCCTTACAAAGAAAAAGGCCGAATCTGCTCCAACAAAGAAATAGGAGTGCCCAAACAACAAGTCGAGCTAACCTAGAGGAGATGTGCTGGAGACAAAGAATCTATTCGGGGCCCCAATACAAAATAGCACAGTGGCCGCTCACAGTGGATTCTGCGGGTGTCTCCTTTCGAGGTGAGTACGCGACCTGTGCAAAGGCCGGGATGACAGGATACAATAGAGGAGGTGACGGTTGCCCGAGTGAGACGAGGTCTACATACAGTGCTGCTTGTGTGAGCCAAATGCACAAACATCCGTATAATCGACTCACCTTTCATTGCTCACTTCTTACTCGTCTCCAAACTGAGACGATGTTATCTCCCATGACTCAATTACTCTATACGTCTGGACCCAGGCTGTGGTTCCCGCCGCCTCTACTTGATTCAAGTAGGCTGGAGCGAGGCTGTTCTAGTTGATGCACAGTCGATGAACTGGTCTTCAGTCGCCAATTGTCCGACCACCTGGGGCATCGCTATTGTGTCCCGACGGCTCTCGGTGCACCGTGCATAAGTTAGCAGGCAGGCAGTCAGTCGGCTGGCACATTGAGCTGGCACATTGAATTGTGCTTGTTATCATGTATCGCATAGTTCAGTACATAGTATGACCATGGTCGCTGAGTTGGCAGAGGGATGGAGGGAGGAGTGCAAGAGCCGTCCTCATGGCCTGCTCCTTCCCAGTAGACAGCGCCCCACGACCGCAACCAATCGCTTCCATCAGATCCGGCAACAGCCGCTCTCAAACCAAGCGCATCCACCAACCCATTCCCCGACCTCCAAATCAACCTTCGACGCCGCAGCAAGGCACCCCTGCCAGCTCCGGACCCTGCCAGACCTCGCACCACCAATCCACACCCTCAATACTTGGTCCCACACCCCTGCCCCCGACCAGCCCTCGCTCGCCCAGGAACCTGAAACTCTATTGCTCGACGCGCTGGACGCCTCATAGGGTACCTAGGGCGAGTACGCCACGCACCGCATGACAAGCTGCCCGCGCGCGGGCGCAATTCCGCGAATCACGGAGCATATCCGACCTCAATGCTATGTATGTACGGACGTACAACGCGTAACCCACAACATTCGTCATGCAAGCGCACGCGTGGCTGCTCGCCGCGCTGCCGAGGTCCGCAGGATAAAGTTTGCAATTGTGGGGGAGGATAGGGGCCATGGGTATATTTGGCTTCGGTGATAATCAAGTGTGCACAATGCATGCGTTCTCGCGCGTGCCAGGCCCGAGACTTAGTCGCTCTGGGATTAGTGAGCGGGCAGCTCGTAGATGATTTATTGGCCACTAAAACAGTAACTTATAGTTTTTCTAATAAGGTCCTAGTAGTAGGGTAGAGGAGGAAGAGTTGAGGAGCGACATCGAGAAATAGTTTCCAAGTGACAAAGCTAAAAAATTCAATAAAAACACCACCCTACATTACACTGGTAACGCAGGGGAGTGAGCGGGCAGCGTACATGTGTTCAGCATATGTACAGTATGCGTGGATAAGCCCTAGGAATTGGGGTAGTGGGGCCGTTGTGATGACTATTGATCCCAGACGCAGATTGTGCGGCGCGACGCACATCTCGAGGCCGGAATTCGCCGGCCGGAGCCCCCGTGTCGCTTGGATGAAGTCTCAGCTTTGGCGGGGCCTTGGGCGAGTATTGAAGCTGAGGGTAAGAGTTGGAGGGATGTGATGCAAGGCGCTGTGGAGCTTCGTGTATGGCTGGGAGATAGAGGGCGTGCTAGTTTGATCACTTCTTCAGGAAAGCCGTCTTGGCTGCTGATGTCGCTATAGAATAGCGACTGGGATAACAACAGTTGCACAAATCTCCTAGAACGGGATCCGTAGAGAAGCAGAAAACAAAGAGATTCGAAACTGTTGGTGCTATGTACTTCTAAGTGCATCAGGCTCTGTCGGCGCCTGCGCCGGGGAAGTAAATCCTCTCCTGGCTACCGCTCCTGTCGCTGTTGCCCATACTCTCCTTACGCATGGTGGGATCTGGATGCTGTACCGCAGCTTCCATCACTTTCATGTCAAACTCCTCGCCTCCAGCGTAGGATCCGTTGCTATTACTGCCGCCCATAGCTTTCGCTGAGATCTGATTCCCGCTCTTATCTCGGCTGTGGTATTTGTAACCGCTGTTTCCAGCTGCCCTACTTCTTTCCCTCTGTCCACGGTTGACGAGCGCCTTCAAAGCGGGGATGGATGCGCACCAAATGCCGATGTTGACTTCGATCATTGACCAAAGATTGACCGGCACTGAGTCGAAGAATGGATCTTTTGATTCGGTGAAGATGCGAATTGAGTGTAGTCGAACGATGGAAGCGATAGTGCTGAAGACGCCGAGCGAGAAAACGCCCACAAGGGCAATCTTCTCGCGCTTTGGACGCTGGATAGCCATAAGAGTCGGGATAGGAAGTACGAGGATCCATATATCGGTGATGATATTGAACGAAGACGTGGCTACTAGGTGTCAGCTGTTTCTACGCATCTCGGGCAATGTGAAATGCTGAATACAAGGCCTCGTGGAATACAAGAGGCGTGTCGGGACCTCTCCTTGTGCAGGAGTCCTCCTTGATAAGTTACAGATGACTTACAGTAGAAGAAGGCGGTGGTGTTGATGCAGTGTCCTGGGACTAGCCCTACAAAGTCCCACATCTTATGTAAAGGAGTGCACTGAACCAAGCATACGATCACGCAAATGACAACAAAGACCGTGAGAATCCAGATGGTTACTCTTGTACACCTCTCAAGGGTACGATTGACCGCTAGAGCGCATAAGCGAAAGTATTAGAAGATCAGAGGCCAACTCACCAAGGCGCAAATATACGAAGAGAATAGATACTTTGATCGCAAACACCAATATGTAATATATGATTTCGATAGCGAGGGTGACTTTGATAAGATTCTGCATCTCAACAAGAGCTAGTGATGCGCCGCTGAAGCCCATGCCATTGTCGCGTGCAACGTAAATGGCAGCGAGGTATCCGAGAGTGAAGATCTAGTGCGATTAGGAGAGCGTTCCAAGGACATGACAATGCCTACCAATGCTAGAACCATCATTATATCGTCTCTGCCAACATTATGTACGATAAAACTACGCGTGTATAATCGCAGCGCTACAATGATGACTGATTTCTCATCAGTAATATCCAACATTTAATGCTGGGTACGAACCTGAGAGAACGGTGAAAGCGGTAGCCACGCCTGTGCAGGTGTCCTGCTGAGACTGCTCTTGCCCTACGTTGGCTGTTCTCGCCATGACGCGAAGTTGTATCCAATGCCGAGGAAGAAGAAACGAAGTGATGGTACATGCGATGAACTGGAGATCTGGGCCATGGTAGCTATAAGCTAGCAGTTGGATGCCTGGCCCCTGACCAAAGCTTGGGGAACCCCATTACCTGCCTGCCACCGGTCCTGTTTCAAGACAAGATGGTCAAAGTTTCTTCTCCAGGAACCGGAAGATGCGAGTCGCTTGCTGAGAATTGATGTACCTTGTGCCGCTAGCCCTACGAAACTGGAGACTTGCTATTGCTTGGTGTGCCGGAACCGAAACTTTATTTTCAGACCAAGCATGTCAGCTATGTAAATGCATCCTGGGCAATTAACAGCGTCTCATGGAGTGACCGCTACTATTCCCTATGAGGCTCAGTGGACGGAATAGATGTGCGCCTCATTGTCTTCTTGTGGATCCTCCACATCACGCTTTGCTCGGTATTCAGTACCCGAGTAAGCCGAGTCATGTTGTATCATGAAGAACATGTCGTTCTGCGCACATCATCGAGCAATTGTGAAGTGCGACGTGGTGTCCTTGCGAAGATCTTGTAAGTGGAGACATCGAGATTGTCACAGGACCCTGCAATGTGAATCAGCCTAAAGAGATGAAGTACGAAGCTGACGGTAAAGACACTGGCATCGCCTGTTATCGCAACTTGTTGGACTTTGTGGTCCGTCTTTCCCCGACCAGTGAGAACAGAACTCGCCTGTCCCGAGAACTTCTAGCATGGAACGGAAGTCACACTGCCTAATAGCGGAAAGTCGAGCGTGCCCCGTGTGGCTGAAGGCTTTAAGCAGAATCTATCGAGCCATAACAGCTGCTTCCCTAGGACCTTATGGCTTTGCGCAATCGGCGAGGTATAGGCGCATTATAGTCCCAACAAAGCCTCACATACAATACTCGGTGCTATAGACCATCCCGAGGCGGGCAAGGCGAATTGAGACCTTCACAAGGCCCAAAGAATACATGCCTGGCGTGCAAGTCCGTCGCTCGGGAGTCGGAACGTGGGGACACATCAGCTCAATTGGCGGGGGATCAAAGCAGGGTCATGACACATTCCTAGCCATGGTTAGGAGATTCAAGTGCTTCACGCTGGGGATTGGCCTGCTGCGGATTCATGCGATGTGGGGCTCGATCTCCGGGCTCGAATGTAGACCGATTCCAAGCTTTCCAAGCGTACCGCGTCATTTGGCTAGTGTCTCGCTTATTTGATCCTAGCCCTGGGAGCAAGGGCGTGCTCCATGGTGCATAGTCGCATGCGTAGGCGTGAAACGTCTGCTAGATCGTCAGCGAGATGTGATATATCAGGGACTAATTAAGCGGAAGGACGAGAAGGAAAGACTGTGCTCGCTCCGCAGCCAAAATGGCACTGGCAGGAAATTAGCACTGCTGTGCAGACGCTTAGGTATCCTGGAATAGGCTAGTAACCCGCGGTGATAAGACGGCAGAAGTGGGTCTAGTGTCTCTGGAGCTGCTGCTGCGGAGCAGGAGACTGCTCGTATTTGCATCTGGCAAGCGGCGGTCGCGCCTACACTTGTTGCGCACCATTGTGCTCCGTAGTGGTGAGGAACCTATGGTTCGCGTAGAGAATGCGTCGGTGCTCGATAAAGTCGAAATGCGGGTACGTCCCCACGGCACACATGATCGTCAGTTGAGACTTAACTCAAGAAACCATTCTGAGTGGCGCCATTCGACACGGGAGGGTTCGCGCGGGACGGGTCATGACTCTCTCGTCCTTCACGTCAGCGACTCAGATTCTTTGTGGCGAATCCGTTTCGTCCGCAAATGCCTGCCGTTCCCAAAAGCCGGGCGAGCGGTGTCTTTGAGTGCGTTGTAAATTTGAGGGGTGATGCTCGAGATCGCCGCATCCATGAACCAGGCGAATGGCTCGCTCTCAGTTCCCATCTGCGTCGTAAGGCTGGCCAGTACAGCAACCAGATCATACGCGGGGACACAGCTAACGGTCTCGTCGCTTCGTTCTGTAGAAGCTTTCGTGCTACAAGGACAATATGAGCCACGCGTTCAGACGCGACGGGCCAGAGCGGAAAACGCATCTGGACACTTGGTGCAGTGCTCAACGTGTTCTCTTGTGTGCTTCCGACGTCGTACTTGCTGCATTGTCTGCATTGTGCGCTGGCGAGCATAGCGATGCGGTTGAATTGATGACTTGTCGTTGTCTTGCTTTTTCGTAACGCCCGACGTCGAGGGAAAGGGCAACTGGGGCACCTCCCAGGACCGCCACAACCCTGGTCCCATCAAAGCCCTCGAGTCCTCGGATTCAACCTCTACCCAGCAGAGAGTCTTCTTTGGAACTGCTCCCCTGAGCTCAGGACCATTGTCTCACGGCCCTTTACCTCTGCAGCCCGTCCCGCCCAAGGCGTGGTGCAATTCGGCCCGCGGGCGGGAAGCGACTCCCGACATGCCCCCAAGAGGCAACTCTCGCTATCGGCATCGAAAAGAGACAGGTCAGGACAGCGGGAAGGCCGGGACTGATTGGGTCCCGAGCAGGGCTTGTGCGGCTTGCGGATAGCAGGCACGGATGCAGATAGCGGAGTGAAACACTGTGTTGCATGCGGCATCTCTGACAAGTTTCGAGCTCAGATGGAATAACATCGGGCGACTTGGGTGTAAATGCAGCACAGCGATAATGTTTGATTCGTGATATCATCAGCGTTCCAAGACTAGTTGGTATCGAACACCCTACACCATGCAATGCCAGCCATGCAGTATCCCTTGCTTCAAGAGAATGAAAGAAAGCGCCACATGTATGCTCGTCGATGACTATCGCTGCCTATTTCAAAGGCTTCAATGCCAGTACTCGTACAGCACCGTCACTCTCCACCTACACAGATTTCACAAATGCTGTATGCAGGGTCAGCCGTGTGTTTCGTGCAATCATAGACTGACTCATCACTTACTAGCATCAATCTGAACAATCTGCGGCAAGGCCAGCTTGACCTTGTTACGGTAGAGCGCTCGCTGGGCCGTCTGCAATGGATTTCCCTCAAAATAGACCGTCTGCAGCTCTTCCTTGTCGCGCAGCTCCTTTTCCACTTCGGCAAAGCTGCTCAACTTGCAGTTGCTCGCCCACAACTCTTGCAGATGGTTGAGGTGCAAAAAGCCGGACAAATGTTCGATCGGGTTGCTGCTGATATCAATGACCTTCAAATTGGTGTTGTTGTCCAGTCCGGACACTTCGGTAAGGAGATTGTGGGAAATGTGGAGCTCTTCGAGACTGACACATTTCGACAAACCAGCAATGGCAGTGAGGCGATTGGACTGGATTGACAGGATCTTGAGATTGGCCAATGTGTCGAGCCCTTTGATCTCGGTAATCTTATTCTTCCCTAGCCACAGTTCTTCTAGCGCGGTCAAGGTCTCGAGGTTCTCTATTGACTGCTCAAGTCAGTCCAGACCAAAGGAGCAGCCTCCTCATCACTTACGCGGACTCGGTTTGCTCCCAGCTCCAGTTGCCGTAGCTGGCTGAGCCCGTCTAATCCTTCGATCGCCCCAATTTTATTCTGTACAAAGTAAAGATCGCGTAGTTTGGACAGGTGATTTACACGCTTGATGTGCTTAATCTTATTAAACGAAAGGTCGAGCGATGTCAGCTCCGTAAACGCGTCAAAGCCCTTGATGTGCGCGATCAAGTTGTCGTAGAGGTCGAGCTCTTCAAGTGTAGATGCGAAGGAATCGGGAAGCTGGACGGAGGAGATTTGGTTCTGGCGGAGACAGAGGCGCTATTCTCATTAGAAGAACACTCGAGCAGAGCGGGAGTAGCTAACCTGCAGCTTCTTGAAACGATCCAGCTTCAGCGCAGATATGTCGCTGATCCTGCAGTGCACTAGATCAATCTCCTCCTCGTCCTCATTCGTGTCGTCCAACAGATCCTCGTCTGCCTCAAGCTGTTCAGGTGGCGGGCCCTCGTCTTCTGACTCCTCCGGCTCGCTCAGGATACCTGCGTCGGGGTCGTTCGAAAGGTCGTTTTTGCCCAGTCTTAACTTCCCATCCCAACCCTTGCTGTCGCGCGGTTTGTCTTTCTCGGGTGAGTTGTTGGAGGGCGGAGCTGCGGGGTCTAGCTGTAGTGGGGTTTGGTTGTCTGAGCCACTCATGATGAAATTTGTCGCAAAACCACCTCGGGTACGGAGTAGGAGTATACAGGCGGCCCTTGAAGGAACGAAGGACTGGATGATTTCTCGGACGTAGTGTACTGAGAATGGAACAATGCGCGGGGATGCGGGTGGTTGGGGAAACTGGCTTCGAAAAGGTTATGCAGCAGAGCGAAGTGGCGTTTGCGAGGAAAGCTTATTCTATGCAAGGAAGGCGCTTGCACAGGCCTCGATCATCGCCCTGTCTACCTGACCGAGGTCCGCACCATGCACAGATTGGACATGAAGTTGAAGCATATACATAGAACTCCGTACAAATAGCAACCGCGTAAAGCACTTTTTGCATGAGTAATGATCGGCACGCCGCATCATCGCCTACGAATGGCCCCGCGTGCTCTTTTAACTATAAAGAGCTTCCGGCGACATATCCCAATTCAAGATCACATCAGGACGCAAAGTGTAGGGGTGCATCGCTATCCGGCACAGGGACGATCTTGGCTATGAACAGAGCCTTGAAGCTCGGCCTGACCCGGGTGCGGTTGGTGAGAGCATCACACCACCAGCTATTTCCATACCCACCTACGCGTGCTAATAGTTCTCTCGGCGTCTGATACTACGATCCTGCTTCAACTCTACGCGTAGGAGTTCCCCTCACTATCGACCCGCCAGAAAAGACATATGGAACGGATGACAACACCACCAACCAAGGATGGGCACGACACGGATATATCAAAGATTTACCTCATGTGGCTTTGGCTGGAATGACGTGTCCTATCCGACAAACTCTCTACGGAAGACTAGGGCTTCACCCAATTGATCATTCTATCGTCACTGTGTGGCTTTGTCAGCGAGCTGCTTCAACCTTGCGCGCACTTTGTCATTAGACAGCCGATCCCCCACGAGCCTAATTACTTCACCTTTCTTACAGTCACCACAGACACTGAGACACTACCTCGCAAATCGGCTATGTACTCTATAGACACCTCGAAAGCATTCGCGCTATAGTCAAGAAGACACTATAGGCACTTGGACACCTTTCGTGCGCCAATTATTATGCCACCCGTAGTTAGCGGCATATGTAGAAGTCGTGAGAATGCTTAGTTTCTCAGCTCCCAAAATAATAGATGACTATTTCTACTAGGGTTTCAACTCCCTCAATCGTTTGCTGTCGAAAGTCTACATATCACCGTGTCGGCGGCATTCAATGCACTTTAACTTGGCTGGGTAGGCAACTTGCAAACATTTCGACATGGAAATACACGAAGTCAGTGTCCCTGGAAATGCGACAAGCGGGGGTTCAACATGCAGGGCTGCTGCACTCACTCAATCAAACGCCCGCTATTGTTGCTATCATTGGTATATGATTTCAGTGGTAACCTAGTTCAGATGACGGTATAGCTGGCTTGCACTATCCTGAAGGGGCGCGGTTGCTGTGAAATCAGATGGTAAATGGCTGGTTCGATTGAAGAGACGGTGGAGAAGATAGACATGAGCGAAGCTGGGATGAAGTCGGACATGAAGTATCTCTAAACCGGATTCTCTTCTCTGTAGCTTCTCGAGTACCTTTCCATGGCGTTCGTCAAGAAGAATTAGTGTACGTTTCGCCGCATTCACTTGATTGTTCACTTGATTGCGGCGATGGCTCGATTAGAGCTCCGTCGTCCTTGACACAGTGTTATCTCGAGAATAAAGACAAACAATTTCCAGCACACCCTCAGACCCAGGCGTGACCCCGTGACATTCCGCAGACGGCATCTGCATAGAAGGTCAGGGATCGGCACTTTGGCGGATGACTTGAGGTGCGACGGACCGCTTGTGAGGCACTTGTGCGCGGCGAAACGGGCGAGTCATGGGCGAGCAGGCTGGCATGTGACAGTATCGAGTACCCAGAGCTGCGGTTGCGTCGACACGAGAGTTTGGACGGCGGTCATGTCGCGGAGACATGGAGGCTCGAGTGTGCACGCTGCAAGGGCCCATCTGCGGCCGGGCCATGGATGAGGGAGGAGGCCAGGATCAGGCGGCAGAAGAGCTTTTGGAGGGGAGCTCTGACAGCTGATGGGCGCCGTCATAGGCTGGCCGTCTGACCTGGCCACGGATAACCGCCCGTTGCACGAGCCTGTGCGTGTGGCGGCGGCGACGTCGAGGCATCTCAGATGGCAAAGCTGGGGGGAGGTAGTAGTTAATGGTGGCAGTAGCGGTAGCAGCAGCAGCAGCAGCAGCAGTGCTCGGTTCCAGCAGCCGTTTGCTCGAGACTGGCGGCAGCCCTCTCGTCTGGGGCTCCAATTGGGCGTACGGCGGCGCACTCGCCCACGCAGACGAGGTGAAGCTGCAATTCACCCAGCGCGCCATAAGAAGGCCCCCTGTCGCTTGCTGTGGCCGCGCTCCCCCATCCAGCCCCATCTCGCGTTTCCTCGCCGCCGCCGCCGCCGCCGCCGCCGCCAGCTCAGCACCAAGCACCAAGCAGTGTGCCTCGCCATTCTCCGCCCGCTGGCCAGTCTGCGCATGCACAACCTCGTCTCCGCCATCGCAGCCACGGCGGATCGCTGATTGGGTGCTGACGGCACAGGCAAGAACGGCGCCCTCATTTCCGCGCACGCTAGCGAGCTCACGCCCCTACCAGCCCAGCCTCACCCAGAGCACTGATCCTCATCCACCTCGACGTCGAGCTGCCCCTAACACGACGTCTGCCCGCGCGACCATCGCCAACCCCACCGCATCCGTTGCGACTGCCCGGCCCCGTCTCGCGCGCCTTCCCTCGCACACCCCCTGCGCCGTCAATTGTCGCCTCAGGCAGTCGCGACCACCACCGCCGTCGCCCCATCCACCGCCCACGAGGCAACTCCTCCACGCGACCCGGCGACTGCCCACCGAACGCCCGCCATCCAACCCATCGCACCCCGCTGTCCCTCCATCTCCGCGCCTTGCACAGGCACCGCACGCTCGACCATGAGCGACGAGCTGCAGTCCCCGACCGCGCCTGCTGCTCCGCCCTCGTCGACCGAGAAGCCCGTCGCGGCTGAGGCTAACATCGAGCAGCCCAACGGCACCGGTACGTCAATTCCTCGAGCCCTCTGCTACTGCCGTGCCCGTCGGCATGGCTTTTGCGATTGGACGGCTGGCTAATCAAGCATATACGTAGTTGCCAGCAACCCGGCCACGAGCCCCAACCCACCTCTCGCACCCCCGAGATCGTCGTCTCGCGGTCCCCCATCGACCGAAGACCTGCGACGAACGGCATCCAAATCCACCCAGGGAGGCGACAGTGCGACAGGTACAGACGGCGAGCCAAAGAAGAAGCGATCGTTCCTAAATATCCCTCGCTCATCACAGCACTCCAACTCCAACGACGAGTCAACACCCACGGGGACTGGCCTGAGTGGAGCCACGGTCGCGGATTCTTCCGAGAGCATCGGGCGGGGTTCAAAGCGGAGCTTCATGGACAGACGAAGAGCGGGGAGCGTTGCGAGTAGCAAGCGGTCGCAACAACGGCCAGCAGGGACGGAGAAGGCGGAACAGCCGCCGCCCGTGCCTGCTGCAGACCATCGCGAGGGATCCACAAGATCCAAATCCAAGAAATCGGGAAGCCTCTTTTCGTGCTTTGGCTGTTTCGGTTCCCCTAAAGACTCCCATCCTGCCGACGAGGAAGAGACGACGGAGCACGCCAAGCAGACAAGCAAGGTGAAGCCTGGACGGACCAGTCAGTCCACGCCGCTGAAGAAACAAGACCCCAGTGCTGCAGAGTCCAGCACTGCCGACTCGAAAGAGCCTTTTGACGAAAAGACGGGTGATTCCTACGGCGCTGATCGACGGGAGAATGAAAAGGCCATCCCTGGGGATGCTTCGACCGAGTCGCCCCCAAAGATTGTGACGAGAACGTCCTCGAAGAAGCAACCTACCGACAAACCGCAGCCTCCACTGCCCAATTCGCTTGGCACTCTGACCACGACCGGCCCTCATATTGAGATACAAGGTCCCACGCCTGGGACGACGCCAATCCAGCCAACACCATCTCAGGATGAAGCCGACGCCATACACGATCGGACTCCCAAGCAGGAAGCAACAGACATTGAGATCGAGGCAAAGGACCAGGTACCCATTTCGACGAACCAGGTGCATACCGAGGGCGAGAATCCTTCCCAGAACTCAGAGGAAGCGCCAACGAAGATTGACTTGCCTCCACCGCCGCCGCTTGAGCAGAGGCAGCTTCAGACGACATCGCCGGAAGCCGAGGCCCCGCAAAAGTACTTGCTTGGTCCATTGAGGCCCGAGTTCAACGGCAAGAAGTGCCTGGTCCTCGATCTCGATGAGACGCTGGTTCATAGCAGCTTCAAGGTTTGGCTCATCTCCCGCTCGAGACTGTCAAAGCTGACTTTTTCAGGTCCTGCATCAGGCCGACTTTACTATTCCAGTGGAAATTGAAGGACAGTATCACAACGTCTACGTGATTAAGCGACCTGGCGTGGACGCATTCATGAAGCGAGTGGGTGAGCTGTACGAGGTTGTCGTCTTCACAGCGTCAGTTTCAAAGGTACGCTGTCATGAATAAGTGTGTCGCAACCATCTGACAAAGGCAGTATGGAGATCCGCTCCTGGACCAATTGGATATTCACGGCGTTGTCCACCACCGCCTTTTCCGAGAAAGCTGCTACAACCACCAGGGCAACTATGTCAAGGTACGTCCGATCGAAGCTTTGCCAAGAAGTTTCAAACTCAGACACTGACCACTCCACAGGACCTATCGCAGATTGGCCGCGACCTACGCGAAATCATCATCATCGATAATTCTCCTACTTCGTACATTTTCCACCCTCAGCACGCCGTCCCCATCAGCAGCTGGTTTTCTGATGCTCACGACAACGAACTGCTCGACCTGATACCCGTCCTCGAGGATCTCGCCGGCTCACAAGTCAGCGATGTGAGCTTGGTGCTCGACGTGGCCCTGTAGGAGGCCGCACAGTGCATGTCAGTCTTCCGGAGCGATATGTTAATTACCTCGCTCGGTCCAAGACGACCGCGCGGGCATATCCACCGCATTCGATTCAGGAGCAGGCGACGGCGCGTTTAGAGTGTACTTTTGTAATTGGTTGTAATCTGCATACGAAGCGGCATGCGCCCGCCTCTCTACTTCACCTATCCCTCTTCCGGGCCGCGTGGCCATTCGAATGTTGCGCAGATTGTGTTCATACAAAAGTACGTATATTCATAGGCCCGAGCAAGGGCGGGTACTTTTTCCATTCAAAAGAAGTGGGCTGCATAAGGAGCTGGAATGGTCCTCTTGAGGAAAGGCAACGGGCACGGGCACGGGCGAAACAGCAAACCTAGTTTGGGTGAATTCCTACTCCCTAGCTGGAGTCATCTCCACTGCTGCTGCATTTCCTATGTACACAGTTCACCTTTATTTTCTGATTAGCATTGCTGGCGGGCAGCTCAACTGTTCTCATTCCATCGTTGTGCTCGGGGGCCTCCTCGACGGGAGCCCGTGTTTGCTGCAGCATATGAAGGCGATATCCTCCCCCCTTTTCGATTGTTGTCTCGTTTCCTATGTATGGGGGTCTTTGTTAGGGAGTCGGGTCGTGCTGTAGGGACCAGAGCGAGGCAGAAGAATACACCCTGAAAGTTACACGATGCCATGATTGCATGTGAGGACCTTGTTAGAAGACTGATGGTCAAACCACAACCGACGCGTGATGGCGGTCGCCCAGGTGTCTTGGCACGACGTTTTTCACATGCTCGTCCAAGCTGCACAACTCGGATTCGGAAGCGATCCGATCAAAGCGGGCGAGCAAAACGTCCAGATAGACAGCTCCATCCCGCGCAACCTGCAGCCCTCACATTCCGGCCACCTTTTGATTCTCGACCACCTCATGGCCAGGTAGTTTTGGCTGCCATTCCTTTGCGCTCCACAGCTCTTGCCTGAAAGCCTTCCTGGACGCCATGGAGAAGTACTCGCAGTTTCGCGACAAAGGTGCGTCACGCTATCGTGCATGCATATACTTCTCAACAACCCTCGCTGACAATCCCCTCCTTACAGGCACAGCCATCGCGCCCTTCCTCCCCGTCCCCACGGCCCCCGCCTCGCCGCTGTGGACGCCCATCCACGTCCTCCTCTTCTCGGTCCGCGTCCCCGCCGTCCTCTTCCTCTCCCTCTTCTATTTCCTCATCCTCGAGTTCCTCCCGTCGCCGCAGTTCCTACGCAAATGCGTCATCTGGGTGATACTGGCCGTGCCCGGGGTGTGGTGGGTGGACCTGCAGGTCGACGGCGTCAAGAGAGGGTCAGTATACCTCCATCCTAGTCTGTGCGGCCCCTCGTCGCAGTATTTTGTGTGGCGCAATGCGTTTGCCGTGGACAGGAGCATGAGGGCTGAGCGTGGTGCGCGAAACAGGAAGCTGCACGTCGCCGTCGTGCCCGAGCATCTACCGCACGAAGGCACCGTCATCGCGAGTAGCTTTACGAGTCCACTAGACCCGCTGTACCTTGCGGGCATCTTCTGCCCCATCTTCACGAGGAGCTATCCCGGCACGAGGAAGGTGGAGCCCATCAGTCTGTTCAAGGCCATTCTTTTGGCCTTTTCGCCACCGGTTGCTGAGCCGCGGGATCCGCGGAAGCTGGTTACGCTGCACGAGTTGAAGGAAAAGAACCCGAACTCGATCATTTGCGTGTTTCCAGAATGTACCACGACGAACGGGAGGGGCATTATGCCGTTCAGCCCAAGTCTTCTCACCGTCGACTCGAAGACGAGAATCTACCCGGTGAATCTGAGATACACGCCCGGCGACATTACGACGCCCGTGCCGTCTTCGTACGTGTCGTGGCTGTGGAAGCTGCTCTCGAAGCCAACGCATTACATGAGGGTGCGCATCGCGAGGCCGGCGTACAATAGTCCCAGTGCGGAATCGCCAAACGGCGTGATTGCCGGGACGGGCTTCGACACGAACATCTTCGACGATCCAAAGTTCAGAAGCACTGGGGAGAAGGCCGCAGACGACGAGGTAGACGACGGCGAGCAAGAGGTGCTAGATCGGATTGGAGAGGATTTGGCACGACTGGGCCGAGTCAAGAGAGTCGGGCTTGGTGTGAAGGAGAAGATGAACTTTGTCCAGGTCTGGGGGAAGAGGAGACGGTAGCATGAGGCAGTGGAGGACACGCAATGTGACCTGGACGACAGCCACGGGTTCATTTCAATACTACAGCATGGAGTTGAGGGCGTGATGGCGGGTGTCTCTAGCATCAGGTCGTATTAGGATTTACTGAGGGCGAATGTAGCATATGTACACGAAATTCAAGTCGGCGCTGCTATTCCGCACCTCCACTGTTGTAGCAACAACAGCCGCGTGATGTGCCCGCGTTGCCGAGCAACATCAAGTGCGCATCTACCCAGGCGAACCTCACTGCCTCCTCGAGTCGACGGTCTCTGCCTCCATATTCATTTCCCTCTCCATCGAGCTTCCGATCCCACAAGGCCGTCCGTGCATGATTCTCGCGCTAGCCAAAAGTGGCCTGGCGCGCAACCGGGGTCTCTGTTTACAGCCGCAACTCCACATAAACATTCGCCTTCCAACCCCATCACCCGACTCAACGCCGTTGTTTGTGCGCATTGCGATGCGGCGGTGATTTTTGAATCCAAGGATCATTTGTTGATTACTGTCGTCATGGATACCGCTTTGGAGAACCAGGTAGGTTGCCGCTGCGCACTCGAACGCTCGAGAAACGACTACGAAAGCAAGGCTAACCGTCGCACCTCACAGGCTCCCGCGAAGCCGTCGGGCATAAGGGCCCCTTCCAAAGTCAAGCTCCCCTCGTCGCCCTCCCGATTCAACGGCCTCAGCGAAATGTCCGACTCGGCCGCCAACTCTCGCGGCGCAATGGGACCGCCCAACGGCAGCATCAAGCACAAGCCCAGTGGATGTATGGATGCCCCAGATCAATCATCGGCAATCCAATTGACCACTACAGTGCCCGAGCCGCCTCATAAGCAACGAAAGACGCTTGCAGAGCGAGGTGGAGAGTGCGGCCCCACAGCTGCCGCTCCCACCAATACTCGGCCTGTCAACAATGCTGTCAAAGCTACAATTGCAAATGGAGCTCGCGGCGCCTTCTCTGCCTCGACTTCGCGCATGCCGTCTGCCAACAGCTCGAGAAACACATCCGCATCCTCGTTTAACGGCAGTGTTGGCTCTGGTATCAAGGGGCCAGGTGCCAATGGATTGCATCGGGCACGGTCTGCTTATGGGCATGTTCGAAGCAAGTCATCCCATCAAGGGGCCCGTCCTGCTACGTCGATGGCGCAGCACGACGAGGAGCTGAGGCCTGAACGCAAAGGTGCATACACTCTCTCAATTTCTACAAACCCAAAGGACACCCAGGACAATTTCAAAGTACCAAAGCGCCGGACAAACAAAGATAAGCTACCCTCCACCGCGGAAGCCTCCACCAAAAGGATTTTCTCTTCAGTCTCTACTCCCGGGTCACTTTCATTGCTTTCATCCGTAGTTCCATCCAGCCCAGAAGGCCCTGCTGGCGACGACTGTGATAGTGTCTTGGATGGGATGAGCGCGCTCACCATTCGCTCTTCGTCCGAAGACATGACTTATAGTCGCGCCAGACGTGGCAAGCTTTCTGGCAAGAACTCGAGCATTTCCTTGTCGTCTCAATTTCCGTCATCTCATATCCCGCGAGCTACTCCCAAGCCTGTAAGAGCAGATGCTCTTACGCAGCTATGCACCCCCACCCGATCCCGGAATGGACCCAAGAACCAGGATGCGTCCGCTCCGTTTGTGAACAGGTTTACTAACGACCGTGTCATTCCAGTTTTCGATACGGAGAATAGAATGGACAACATCGAGCGTCAATTCGAGATGTTTAAGCAGACGCTGGAAGCGGATGTCAAGAACCAGGCCGTGGATCTGAAAGAGACGATCAAAGTCCTTCGGAGCAGAGGTATGCAGCTCTTCATACGAAAGATGACCCAGCTAACAAGATTTGCAGTACATGAGCTAGAGTCGATACGCGCTCAACTCATGAGCGTCAATGAAGAACTTCGATCCGACGTCAAAGACGCCAAAAGCTACATGTCGACAGCAAATCTAGAACTGGAGAGTACGCGGCGCAATCATACTTTCGAGGTAGATGACCTCAGGCGGAAACACAACAACGAGATCGGTGACTTGCAGGAGAAGTACCGCAAAGAAGCCGACCGAGTCCGCAAGGAGAATGAAGAAGCTGCAGAGAAGGTCCGGAAGGACTTTGAGGCGCAAATCGATAAGCTCCTCAAGATGCATACCGAGGATTTGGCGGAGATACAGAAGAGGCTGAACAATGAAGTCGAGGAAGAGCGAATGAGGCGACTTCGGGAGGTTGGGGAGTTGCAGACAGAGTACAGTCTGAAGGTGCAGAGTGCCGGGCTTGAGGCTGACACGAAGGAGCGCGAGACACAGAACGTGCGAGGAGAGCTGATCAACGTCAAGTCAGAGCTTGATCGAGAGAGGGCTCTCAAGACTGGGCTACAAGGCCAGCTTTCCGAAGCCACGACACACAATCTGACACTGGATGCTGCCAACAAGGCGATGAAGGCGAAGATTGACTTTTTGGAATCAGACAGTCAAGCTCAATCGCAGGCATTCAACGACCTCCATCG
Organism: Polyplosphaeria fusca; assembly: GCA_010093805.1. Lineage (NCBI taxonomy): Eukaryota > Fungi > Ascomycota > Dothideomycetes > Pleosporales > Tetraplosphaeriaceae > Polyplosphaeria > Polyplosphaeria fusca. Next base: position 83,578 of record ML996183.1, read on the forward strand.
CCGAATGCAAGAGGCCATCGAAGCAGCAGAGCTTGCAAACGAGAAGCTTCGCCAGGAAGAGACGCTGCGACGGAAGCTTCACAATCAAGTACAAGAGCTCAAGGGAAATATCAGGGTAATGTGCCGTGTCCGCCCAACTCACGTCTCGGAGACGGAGCCGGCCAAGATTGCGTTCCCAGACTCGGACACGGATAGCAAAGAGGTTTCGGTTCAAGGCCCGGAAAAGCAGAGTGCGATGGGCAATGTCACTACGGCCAACCATGCATACTCGTTTGACCGGGTGTTTGGACCCACATCACAGAACGGCGAAGTCTTTGAGGAGATCAGCCAGCTCGTTCAGTCGGCCCTGGATGGATACAACGTCTGCATTTTCTGCTACGGACAGACCGGATCTGGGAAAACGTTCACCATGTCGTCGGCCGACGGCATGATTCCGCGTGCCACGGCACAGATTTACGCCGAAGCCACCAGGCTCGAGGAGAAGGGTTGGCGGTACAAGATGGAGGGCAGTTTCGTCGAAGTCTACAACGAGACGTACAACGATCTCCTAGGCCGAAGCGAGGACTTGGACAAGAAGAAGGTCGAAGTGCGTCACGACGCGGCTAAGAAGACAACGACGCTAGAAAACACAGTGTCGGTGGCTCTCGACAGCCCGTCGCGCGTCGAAGAGATTCTCAAGACAGCCGACAAGAACCGCAGCGTGGCAGCAACAAAGGCAAACTCGCGCTCGTCGCGCTCGCACTCGGTCTTCATCCTCAAGCTCGTAGGCGAAAACAGCGACACGGGCGAGCGCAGCGAAGGAACGCTCAACCTGGTCGATCTCGCTGGCAGCGAGCGCCTGGAGCACTCCAAAGCCGAGGGCGCGCGGCTCAAGGAGACGCAGAACATCAACAAGTCGCTCAGCTGTCTCGGAGACGTGATCAATGCACTGGGAAACGCAAAAGAAGGGGCGCATATCCCATACCGGAATTCAAAGGTGAGACCTGAATGAAATGATTCGTGGAGATGCAGAGAAACAGAAAGCTGATCAAAGAATAGTTGACGTACCTACTGCAGTACTCGCTCGGCGGGAATAGCAAGACGCTCATGTTCGTCATGGTCAGTCCGCTGCAGGCGCATCTGCAGGAGACGGTCACGAGTCTCAAGTTTGCGACTAAGGTGCTGAATACGCATATCGGGACCGCGAAGAAGATGACGAGGGCGTGAAGTGGCGGATGAAGGGGGAATTGTATATCTGTGTTTGTTCGTAGGGCGTGTGTGTGATAAGCCTGCGCTTTGGGTTGCTATTGCCTGTCTGTCGCATTGGAAATATTGCACCTGCCCCAAGGATGATGGGAGCAATGTGAAATTTCTGGATGGCGTTTTTGGGGTTTGGGGATAGCGGCGAGCAAGGGAAAGGCTTATTTGACATGAGATGCCTTGCCTATTTTGTTCCTGCTTGTAACGACGAAAGATATGCGGCCCTATTTGGACAATTTCACAAGCATGCAATGTATATCGTGGTCTGATGTGTGATTCTAATTTCTAGTCTGGCTCTCAAGGACACGGAGATGATAATGATTTATGCTTTTCCGATGCCTTTGATTCTTGTCTCCCGGGCAGGCTTTCTATGTCTGACTCTTCTCCCTTACTCCAAATGCACTCAATCCCCCTCCTCCGCCCTTACCCTCAAAACTCCCCCACCACCTCCCCATCCCCCAACCTCACCCCCTCAAACCCATTCACTAGTCCCTCAACACCACCTCCCCCTTTCCCCTTCTTCGCATACTGCTCCGTGACCTCACCAAGACACCCCGCACTCGCCGCCACAAACCCCAGATACGGTCTGCTCGGATCCAAGACGCGGCTCAGGTACTCTGGATGAAACTGCACGCCCACGAACCACGGATGCTCCGTAATCTCGACGACCTCCATGCGCTGCCCCGACTCGTCTTTGCCGACAAAACGTAGCCCGCCCTGCTGTATGCGCTCAATGTACTCGGGATTGACTTCGTATCTGTGGCGATGGCGCTCCAGGATGGTCGCAGACGAAGCGTACAGCGCACGCAGTCGCGACGACTCGCTGCCGGGCTGGAACAGCGTGGGGCGCAGCCCGAGCCGCATCGTCGCGCCCATGCTCGCCTTGTCGACTTCGGGCATGAACATGATGACCTGGTGCTGTGCCTTTGCGTCAAACTCCTCGCTGGTCGCGTCGGCGAGGCCGATGACGTTGCGCGCGTACTCGATGACGGCGATTTGCATGCCCAGGCAGATGCCGAGGTAGGGGGTTTTGTTCTCGCGAGCCCATTTGGCGGCTGCGATCATGCCTTCGGTGCCGCGCTGGCCGAAGCCGCCCGGCACGAGGATGCCCTGGGCGGTGCAGACGGCGTGCCAGGCCTTGTGGAATTTGGCGGGGTCCGTGTCGCGCGTCTTGGTCTCGAGGTGCTCCGAGTCGATCCATTGGAGGTCGAGTTTGCGGCGGCACCGCATGGCAGAGTGCTCGAGGGACTTGATGACTGAGATGTACGAGTCGTGGAGTTCAATGTACTTTCCCACGAGCACGATGGTGACGGTGTCAAAGTAGCGGTTGTCGGCGGCCGTCAGGGACTTCCATTGTGCCCACGTGTGTCGGCCTTTTTGGACCATGGCGGGGGAGATGGCGCTGGGCTGGAGGGCGAGGATGTCGGAGAGGAGGGGGATGAGGCCCTGTTGTTCGAGGAGGAGGGGCACTTGGTAGATGGACGGCATGTCCTTGACGACAATGACCTGGTTGAGCTCAACCTGGCAGAAGTGGGCTATCTTCTCGACGGCCGAGGGTTCCAGGGCGTGCTCGCATCGACAGGCGATCTGTTGCACGCATTAGTCTTTTGGCACGGCAGAGGGACGACGGGCCAGGTCATACCAAGTCCGGAATCAGGCCAGCGCTTCGCACCGCCTTGATGGCCTGCTGTGTGGGCTTCGTCTTCTGCTCTCCGTGGATGATGGGAACGTATGAGACGTGGACCTGCATGAAGTTGTTGCGTCCCGCCCTCCTTCTCAGGCTCGTCATGGCCTCGACAAAAGGCATGCTCTCAATGTCTCCCACGGTGCCACCGAGCTCCACGATGCAGACATCCGGCTCCTCTCCAGTGTCATCGACGGGTATCCGCGCCACCTTTTCTATCCAGTCCTGAATGGCATCTGTGATGTGGGGCACGACCTGCACCGTCTTTCCCAGATAGTCGCCGCGGCGCTCGCGCTGAATGACGTGCTGGTAGATTTTGCCCGTGGTGATGTTGTTGTCGCGGGTGAGGGTGATGTTGAGGTAGCGCTCGTAGTTGCCGAGATCGAGGTCGACTTCGCCGCCGTCGGAGAGGACGAAGACTTCGCCGTGCCTAGGACATGCGTGTTCAGTATGGTGGGGGATGTTTCGGGTCGTGTGACTGCGTACTCCTTCGGGTTCATTGTCCCTGCGTCGACATTGAGGTAGGGGTCCACCTTGATGGATGAGACGTGAGGGAGTGTCAGCTGCGGGCTCTGCATGTGCCATACGCGTGTCGACTTATCTTCAAGCCAATGGTCTTGAGCAGGAGACCAGTCGAGGAGGCTGTGACGCGTGCTGTCAGTGCAATTCTTCGTCTCGACGCGTGCGAGTGCTAGGGGCCTCTGGGGCTGTCCTCGAGTCCACATCACCCCGCCGCAGCTTGTGACGGGCTGACGCAGCAGGACGTGCAGTTCGAATCAGACAGTCCCATCTCATATGAGGTTTTTCTCTCCCCAGAGGGCAGCATCTCATGGAGTCTTGATATATCTAAATGTGCGTACCTATAATGCCCTACACGCGGTCAGCTCCCGACGCCACAGGCAACGCGTATCCCGACTCACCTTCCCCACACCACTGATGACGCCTCCAGACACAATCACGTACTTCATGGCGTATGGGCGGTATGGGGAAGGGGAGGGAAGAAGAGCAGCGCGGCGGTCAAAGGATTTTTGGTCGCGCGCGGGCAGCCAGGCCAGGGCTAGCGGTAGCGGGGCAGGCACACAGACACAAGCACACGCACAAATGAGACGCCGGCGCGCCAGGCCCAGCACTAAAACACGAGGGCGGCTTGCCACCATCGTCCTCTGCGCCGACTTGTTTCAACGTCAGTCCTTCCTGTGCCCCAGTGCTAATGTCGTGTTCTTTTCATTGCCCGGGGCTATCAATTGGTATCTTGCTTGCTTGTGATGCTGTGCGCTAAATTTCTCCCAAACAACCCGAAATGCATTACAACATGGCCACCGCCGACCAGTCGTCCGCCCGTATCGCGTACAAAACCTCGCACACTCGCCCTCGCACCCCTGGAATAGCATCATGTAGTAGATTCGTTCGTCTGGTCGTCAAAATGCCAAAAGGTAGAAATCTGCTCCTAGAAACCCCTGTTTTCACATGTCCAAAACATGTCAGAATGCCCCCCCTGTTTGTGTGGATAGGAATGCCCTCGGCCCCAAAACTCGTATTACGCCTTAGGTGCGCCGTCGCTTGCTCGCGTCGTCGTCGTCGTCATGGTCGTGCTCCGAACTGGCCGTCAGCCGCTTCCTCGCCAGCGCCTTCTCGTTGCCCTTCTTGACCTGAATATTACATCCTTGCAGCTTCAGCGCCCGCGTCAGGGCGCTGCTCGGCCGCATGCCCGGAAAGTCCTTGGCCGTGTAGACGGTGAAGACGTCGCTCAACACCTCGGTCAGGATCGGGGAGAAACCGCCCACATGCAGGTTCATCGGATCGATGCGCATCAGCACGAAACGGAGGCGATAGCGGCCGTGCGTGCGGCACGAGAGGTCCGGGAAACAAAAGAAACAACCCTCCACGTCGTGCTCGTCCTTGGCCACCGACGGCGATGCCACCAGCTGGCCCATCAGCCGCCGCGTCGTCCGTCGGTCGGGCTGGATCAGCGCCGTCTCTTCGTTTGTGCCCTCGGCATTCCACAGGGTGCAGTGCACCACGTTCAGCGAATACCGCAGCTCCTCCTCCTCTGCTCGCCCCGTCTTTGGGTCTGTGACGAGGAGCTGGATGATCGGGGGCGGGTCTATCACCCTGCGATCTCGCTCGCCGAAGCCACAGGCTCGAGCGGCAATGGGCTGTTGCCGCACGCGGAGCTCGTAGTTGAGGTTGCTGCCATGGTCAGGGCCGGACTCGACTTCCTCTTCGGGACTCGTGGCATGCTTACAGTTTCTCATTCAACACAGGCTGCGGCACGGATCCGGGTAACGGGAATGCCCGATGCTCCTGTCGCGGAGGAGGGCCACTGGTCGGCGGTTCGGGGTAGGCTATTGGTCCCAGCGAGGCCGTCACGGACCCGCGGTGCGACTGCGAGTGCGAGCCTACGGATCCCCGGAATGGAGTGCTGCTCGACGCATAGCTGGGCGTGTAACTGGGCGACGGGAGTGGGGCGTATGCCTTTTGCTGCGGCTGTTCCACGGGCGAAGCAAGGGAGGTGAAGGGCAGCTCGTGATGGGCGTGGTGCAGCGGGCGAGATTCCTCGTAGGCGTAGCGTTGCTCGGCCAGGCGCCGGGGGTCTCTGGTGCTGAACTCGGAGCGGGGCGATATCGAGGGACCATATTGCTGCGGGGAGTAGGGCGGATCCGACCTGGGCGGGGTGTAGGGGTTCGAGTGAAGGAGCTTGTCGACGGGCGCGGCAGGCCTGGGGAGAGACGACGGCTGGTGCTGGTGCTGGGGATGGGGAGGACGCAGAGGCACGGCATTGATCGAGGGCAGGCGGTCGATGGGCGAGCGGAAGGGGTACTCGGAGCGCGGTGGCACAGCGTCGGGCTGGATCTCCAGCGGTGGCAGCGGGACGGGGGGCAGGCGGCGGTGGGGGAAGTGGTTGAAGCCCGGGGGCGAGAAGACGGGCAGCTTCTGGGTCTCTGTCATGTCGGGTTGCGGGCGCGAGGTGGTGGGCGGATGGAGCGGCGGTGGTGGAGGAGGAGGTGGTGGTTGGGACATGCGTGGTTATTTGTCGTCCGGGCCAGGACACGATGCACGCAGCCGCATTGGGAGCACGGCTTGTGAGAGTTCGGATGGTCGAAGGGAGTGGTGCAGAGTGGGACAGGATGTCAGGAATGTGGGCACTGCCGCGGTGTGGCGGCGCGGGAGGTTTATAGTCAAACGTCCCCTTGTAGGCAGGCTGCACGTATCTGGATCGCCAGCAGCCAGATCGCCGCTCGGGTGCTGCTTTCAGTTACGTGACGTTACCAGGATGGGCCCGCAGCACCGCTTTGAGTGGAGAGGCAAGCCTCACGCCAGACGTCGAGGGGAGTCGACCAGGCGAGGGCAGCGAAGCGTGGATCCGGGGGCTTGGCGAGGGCAGCGTTGATTGTGGTGATATCGAGGACCCGGGGCGGGCTGGCTGGCGGGCTGGCGGACTGGGTGGATGGGCAGCGTTTGTGCGCGTCGGGATGACGCCGGCCTGAGAGGAGGTGGGCTAGATGGGCTGGATGGGCTGGTGTGCTGCTTGCGCTGCTGCGTCCGGCTGCTGCGTCCTGCTGCTGCTGTTGGTGCCGCTGGCGCTGCTGGCGAGCCTGCTGCAGGACGCAGACGACGCAGAGGGACTGGCGACGCGCGATTGCTCCAAGGGCGGTCTCGCTGGCTCGCAGGCGGGGGGGTGCCAGCTAGCGGGGCGGCAATGGCTGTGTTTTCGTGCGCGGCGCCGAATAGGCTCGTCGCCGGATAAAACGACAAACAACGGCCATCCCCAGGTTTCGCAGGACAGACGGGTAAAGGAGCGTTTCGAATCCCTCGACGAGGCCAGGGCGTCGCACGCCGGGGCCCAATATGGGGCAATTCTGGCTAGATTGCCCTGTCACAGCGTCGCATCCGTCTGGAGCACGCCCGCCCGCTTCGAGCACGCCGGCGCTGGAAGCGGGTGGGCAGCAGCAAAAAACGGCGTCTCCCCCCCCCCCCCCCCCCCCCCCCCCCCCCCCCCCCCCCCTCGTGGCGCCTCGCCTGCTCGCCTGCTCGCCTAGCCGGAGCAGACGACGAGGCCAGAGCAGCGCGAGCACCACCATCCTATCAGGCGGCGCGGCTAAAGGGAGGCCCAGCGTCGCCCTGGCTGCTCCTGGCTGCCCTGCCGCTGGCGATGCGCGTTGAGGCGTTCGGATCCACGAAAACCCCGGCAGCGCTGCGGCACCCATGCCAACGTCGTCTGCATCCCAGTGCATCGCCAGTCCGCAACCCACTCAGCACCCTCCACCGCGTCCCGGGCTGGCGGGCCATGCAGGCGGCGGCCGTCATGCACCGCGAGCGATGACATGAGAGGAGCCTCTGCCCGCCGCTGGCGCAAACCCTGGGTGCCGGTCTCAAACCCCCTCCCCGCCGCTGTGGCTGCCCAGCCCACCTCACCAGCCCACGTCTTGTCTGGTGCTTGCTTGCTACAATTACTCGCGCCATGAGGTGCAGCGTGCTCTGGTCCAGCGGCTCGCCCGCAATCTGCCCGAGGCTGCTGGACGCTGCTGGCTGCTGGCCCGTAATTGCAGCGCAGCGAGTGCCAGCGGGCGGTCTCTTCCGCTTTCAGCCGAGCGTGTCGACGTGCTGTGGCTCTCTGGTCCCGTGTAACGCGACGTGCATCGTGTAGAGCCTGATTAGTGCCGCTGGCTATTGAATTGATTGTCGTCGCCTCACAGGAGTGTGCAGGTGCGCAGGTACGCGTGCCGCCCGCCGTCGCTCCCTGTGTCGCCGGCAGCGTCTACAATACGTCTTTGTCCACACGGCGTGCGGAGTCGTCGTCGAAATTGAGTTTGGTGGTGGTTGGGCGCCCGCGAGGTTGCTGCTGATGAGCGGCACCTGCCCTTTACGCGAGCGCTATTCACCGCCACCATCCCCATCCGGCAAGCCCGCCCCATCGCTGCTGCTACTATCGACGGGCATCACCACACCACCACCGCGCCCACCGCCGCCCACGGTCGCCCGCTGCAACAAACCTGCTCGCCGCCGCTCCGGCCGCCCTTGAACGGCTGACCGCAACTCGCGGTCCACGGTCCACGGTCCCAGCCGTTGAAGAAATCTCCCGGCCGACGATCAGCGCCATTGCCGTGAACTGCCTCGCCTGCCCTCGTCGCCAGCCCATGGCCACCAATTGGGGCAACTACAGAAGCACGTCTCACTCTAATCTACTCTCTCTTCATCTGGCATCGTGCTCCTGCCCGGCACTTGTCGCCCCGAATCCTGTCGCTGACCCTGCCGCCAGACTATCAAGGCGCTGCGCGCCATACTCCGGGTTCCTCGCCAGCCACGCATGTCCGTGATGCCCGTCTGGCCCTGCTCAACGACCTGATCCCAGGTCTCTTCACGGCCAAGGCCTGCCTCGACATTGGCTGCAACGCGGGATTCGTCTCTTGCCAGCTCGGTATGTTGGAGGGATCCCCCGGCCACCGCTGCAACCGATTATTACCACACCTTACTGATATTGCTTCCCCAGCCTTCGACTTCGACGCCGCCTCGGTGACGGGCGTCGACATTGACCCGTACCTGGTCCGCCAGGCAGAGCTGCTCTTGCGCCGCCGCTCTTCACGTGTCCACCCTACCACCCAGGAATCTCGCCTGGCCGTAGATTACTTCCCAATCTCCGCCGTCGTCCAGCACGGCTGTCGACCGAATCCAACTTTTGCGCCCGCGTCCTCCAAGCCCGCTCCCGTGAGCTTCGTCTCTGCCGATTACGTCGTGTCAGCGAGCCCGGACACGGCTGGCCCACACGACGTGATCCTGGCCCTGAGCGTAACCAAGTGGCTTCACCTCGAGCACGGTGACCAAGGTCTGGTCAACTTCTTCGCCAAATGCTCGTCGTCGCTCGTGCCAGGTGGCCTTTTCGTCCTCGAGCCACAGCCGTGGTCGTCCTACGAGAAGGCCGTCAAGAAGGCCAAGGCTCCGCACTTCCAGCCCCGCCTAAAGACGTTGAACCTTCGACCTGAAACATGCTTTACAGACTTATTGGAGAGGCAGGGTTTGACTCTGGTCGCCACCTCCGAAGCATTACCACGTCGGATAATCGTTTACCGCAAAGAGTGACTGGCATGTGCGGGGTGGAGCTGATCTCGGGAAGATTTCCTGTACGACTTCAGTCTCTGAGCGTGGCACGAGCCCTTCATCTATGCTGATCGGGAATTAATGAACCTCTCCCGGGGATTTCCCAAACAACCGACCAATGGGGCATTTTAGGCCGTGCTTTTCCAACATCCGGTTTTTGAATGGCCAGTGACCTAGGAAATGGCTGGTTCGGCACTTGCACAAACGCATGTTCGTCCCCCGAACCAGGACAATTGGAGGCTCGTGTTCTGCGCCACGGCAAGAATACGGTAGCCACGTCTGGCGTGCGATATTGGACCCCAATGCATCTAGGCCCGACAAGCTACACACGCATTGTCATATTCTGACCGATCCTCCATGCAAACTCAGCAAGACCGAACGGATACTGTGAGACATGCCGCCACCGTCGTCGAGAGTCCTGTGTCAAGAGTGGAATTCTTCTGGACGGGTTTTCTCCCTGAGCCCTGGCCCTCGTCAGGGCAAATTAGGCAGGTGTTGCCACTAACGGTGCCCACAACAAGCCACTTCCTTGCTTTTCCTTCACCTCGTCTGCGAATTAATGCATTGGACATCGAGCCGACGCTCTTGCAACGTGTTGTGTAACCATGACGTCCCCAATAAGGACCCGTTGGCAGTGGTTGCGTGCACATCAGTTGTGTTCCGTGGCCAAGGGCAATCTATTGACGCAGTGCTCCTGCGTCGACCGCGCGACTGCGATACGAGCGAAGCAGATCCAGCGTCTCCATGTGCAGCCAGTGCGAGCTACCTCAACGGGCAATCGGTCCGACACCTCCCACGCTTCCTCCTGCGCCGGTTGAAGTCCGTTCCCTTCTTTGCATATTCGATGCAATGCTTCCCCTACTACAAGCCAAAGCAGTGATCTAAAAGCTAATGTTGATCTGAAGCTAAAGCTGCATCGCATCACGCTGCATTCGCCTGTCCATCAATATCGGGCTGCATTCGGCTCTTTCGGCAAGTGCCTCAGGCAGGTTACGCTGGTCCACCGGTTTTTATCCTCACTTTTCATCTGAGTAAATAACCCGCCTTATACAGAGACGTCGGCAGTCACCTCACATCATACTTTCTTATAAGCCTTGTTTCCTAGCACCCTGAGATGCCGGGCCGATGGTTGTTCTCCATGTGGTGAGAACATAAAACATTGCTCCTCACATCGCTTGGATATATCGGCTACGTAGCACAAACGCAGGCAAAACACGTCTGCAGGCTCACGCATGTTGACCGGCTACAGTTGTCGTTCTAGAGCTCACCGTCTACGTCGTTTGTATGCAAAGTGGCAGAATGCCGCACGTTCCTCGACAACCCTCTCATTCTACAGAGCATGAGCCGCTAGGCATCCAGAGCATGTCTAGGCAGACCAACGTGCTTACGATCAGTGTGGTGTATTTGCATCCACACTCGCTTACCGTGCTATTACTCGTCAACGCACAGAATGCTCACAAACTTCGTCTCTAGCTTCGCGACTGCTGGCGACTGTTTGTCGGCTTTGAGATCACTCGCTGCTCAGCTAACTCCTTGAGCTCGGTTCTGACGGTTCTTCGGCTATCTAGACGAGATAGGCACCGCAGTGAGAGCCGAGAATTCATGGCCGTGCTTTGGAGCTGAGGCACTGGAGACTACAGAAGCAAGTTCGCTGAATGAGCTGATTATGAACTCACATTATTTGCCACGCACGCCATCAGTGAGTTTGTGCGGAGCTCACACTAAGACTTTGAGTTTTGCGACGACGGAGCGACTGACAGCTACAGATATTTGTGTGCCCACAAACGCCACGAGATAGTGTCATGAGCTGATTGCCAACTGAACCAGGTTACTATGCTATTGTTGATTCGTGTAGGTGTTATACTGGGTACCTCGAGAGGAAATGCTCTTCTCCAGTTTTGGCAACATGTCCGGACCTGTGAGACAGATGAATGATCTTTGGCGGCTGCAGAAGCGTCATCATCTGCCAGAGGACGAAATGAAAAAGTCTCGGGTGGAAAACGAGCGTGGACGGTAATCCTACGCAGAAGATTGTCAAATCGGGCAAAGCAGTGAAGGCTGCTGCACGTCCACGTCCACGGTGACGTTCGAGCGCACGTTGCACAACAGCATATTGTCTGTTGTCTGAGGCACAGGAGCGACATCTATCCCTGGCAATACTCACACGGCAGTATCCCGGCGCTCCGCTCAATGGCAAGCGTGTAGTCCCACAGTGTCCCCCCGAGTACAGCGTCGCCGATGACCAGAATTCGTCATCGTTTCCCCAACTCCGATCCTGCGACATCCTTGCTTCATCGACATCGTGATATGGTGCGTCGCATCACGGCAAGCCGCGTCGAAGCGTCGAACAGAGTCTGTCCGATACGAAGTGGACCACTGCGACGGAGTGTCAGCATACACCCGCGTTCTTATCCTATTCAGGTCGATGCTCATAGGTACCAGATCCGTAGATCAGGGGGAATGTGCCACGTGGGACCTCTGTTCTGTCTCACCGTGGTTGGTGCCAATGAGCGTTGGCAACGGCCCGTTGCTGTCTGCGTTCTGCAAGGCGCTGTATTGCCATCAGGCACATTCGGTCTGCTGGGTTCTGGTGGAGTGACCAGAGCCCGACGTTGGGGCAACGAAACCGATGACATAGCCTCGGGGTTGAACCCGGAGATCCTTCCTTCTGTTCGAATCTCGCACTAAGGGTGCGTTGGAGTTTGGCAGGTTGCATGCAACTCAGACGAGGTTCTCTTTTGGAAGTGCGCGATTCACAATCGAAGAAGGTTCCTGACCTTGTGTGTCAATCGAGCACACGGACAGACACAAGGATCCCTCAGACATGGTAGTTGTATTCTCAGGATGTTTCGACCTGACGCGAGACAGACGTCTTGTCCACCGAGGGCAGAGACATGATTGCAGCAAAGGGAGGGGCACGGCCATGCTCATCAACATGATTCTGTCTGTACGCCAACAAAGCAAGGCCACGAAAGTCGGAGCCCAATATGATCGGGATGACGCTTCCCGCGCAACAGCGTTGCACAACTGCTACTGTCGCTGGCCATCTGACCTGCCATGGATTGATAGGCCGTCCTCTGGATTTGTTTTGGATGCAAGGCGGTTGGATTTACGGGTAGGTGCTTGAACACGTACGACGGCGTCAAGCAGTGCGCCAGCGGTCGAGATAAATAGCCAGCGGCAGCCCACTCGAGCCGGCACAGGAATCCGGGCTCGCAGCCTCTCTGCTCGCTGACGGCGTCCTGTGGCACCATATGTGCATGGAGGAGCCCGAATAGGACGCTGCAGGCCACGGATGCAGAGACAAGTCAGAGGGCGGACTCGCACGAAGGGGGACGGCGCCGACGCAGCGCAATATATGCCACACACGCAGCCCTTTGATGGCTCGTCGCGACGGGCGAGTTGGTGTTGGCGTGCGTCGAGGAGCGGAAGGGGAGCATAACGTAATCGACATGATTTGCGCCGCCCTCCAATGAAGGACTGCATGGTGGACGCGTCGCAGGACCCCCTTGCGCTGCTGCAGAACATCTGGAGTGACACTGCGACAGCTCATCATCTGCCCTCCCGATGCACCGCATCTCGAATCAACCAACACCAATTCGACACCTCCTGCGTGGGCAGGAAGCTGCCATTCGACCGCCGACGGGGCGTCGATGACGCTCGCAAATGGCTGCCACGTAGCGGGCGCGCCGACTGCTATCTTCTGCGCTCTGCACTCCTTCGACGACGCCGACAAATGCTCTGCTGCCATCTCAGGGCCCTCCAGGATGTCGCCGCACCAGAGCCGGCCATGACGCTCTCCAGCTGTACACGGAGCCCGTCCGCCTGCCGTGGCGGGTGTGGTTCAGCTCAGATGGAGCACCATCCACACCCGCGCGCGAGCCAAGGCTAGGGCTGCTTTTTGCCCTGACCGAGTATTTATATCTCGGAGACGACGACAGTGGACGCGGATTGACGTGCCGCCGCGACTGTCTGTTGGAACTGAGACGTCCGCGCTGTCTTCACCACCGCCCTCAATTCCCCTGTAAGCTCCCTCTGCCCGCCGCCGCCGCGCCGCCGTGGACGACGGGCGCATTAACATTCTGACCTAGTTCAGATCCGAGCAGCCCTCCACGATCCCGCTGCAGATCTGGTGGAGTGGTAATTTTTCGCCAGCTGCGCGTGTCAGCTTACATGTGCCATCCTTGCCGGGACCGACGCCAAACGAGGCGAATGACCTTTGCAGCCAGGTCGTACAGCCGCTGCTAGACTCCCTACACAATCCGACTCCTCGGCGGGGTGTGTGTGAAGGTACATATACAGATACACATCGCCGACCGCACCGCGGGAGAGAGAGAGAGAGGCTCCTCGGGACACGCGCGCATTCCCCTCGACGGCACAGCACGCAGCTGCCCCCAATTGCGAGCTCCAGCGGCCATGCCGCCCGACAGCTCGTCCTTTACGGCCCTCAACATACCAAACGATGCCGTACCGGAGTGGATGGGCTCCTTCACCCTCGTCGCGCCCCCAAACACCGACCTCTGGCGCAAGCCCCCGAGCCGCGACACGTCGACGGCCCCGATCCTGTACACGGCGCTCCGCAACCCCTTCATCGCCGCCGAGGTCACCGTCTCCGCCGATTGGGAGCTTGAATGGGATCAGGGTGGCCTTGTGATATTCGCGGGCGCACCCCCAGGCCGGATCCCGCCAGTATCACCCTCGACGAGCACGCCGTCCATCTCGACCGCCGAAATAGCGCCCCCGGGTTCCGAAGCGGCAGCAGCGCCCTCTCCCAACGCCAGCGACAGCAGCACGCCGGACAGTGCGGGGCTCCCGCCGGACGTGGTGGCACGACCGCAGTCTCGCGGCGCGCCACCTCCCTACACTCCCCCGGCCCCGGCCTCGAAATGGGTCAAGGTCGGGCTCGAGTTCTGCAACAACGTTTGCCACGCCACATCCGTGTGCGCGACGTCGGACGGGGCCGACTGGGCGCTCACGGCGCTGCCGCCGCACCACGCGCGGCGGCTGGATCTGCGCGTCAAGATCGAGCGCATCGGCTACGCCCTGTGGGTGTGGTACGAGGACGACGTCTCGGGCTGGAAGAAGCTGCGCGAGGTGACGTGGTTCTTTTGGGGGGTTGAGGACAAGGCCGTCCGCGTGGGCGTCTATGCAAGCCGGCCCGCAAACTTTGGGCCCACCGTCTACGAGCGCAGGCACGGGGGGCCTGGCACCACGCAGCGCAACCTGTGCGTCAGTTTCGAGAACCTCGAGATCTTCTAACCCCCGCACTGTAACGGCACTGTAACGGCACCGTTTTTGGTTTTCTTTTTGGGTGATGGGGGCCGGAACCGGCGTCTGCGTTTGCTCCCTCTGGAATCCGCCTCTTCTGCGGCTGTTCATTGCGATTTTCGAACTGGTCTGTGATTGATACCTCGCATTGGACAGCCCTGTCTGGCTGCTGTTTCTACTTTGCATCTTCCTCTGTCCTCGACTCCTCTCCCCTTCTCCGTGTATCTTTCCAGCATAACCATTATAGTCGCATGTACCCGCTTTTTCTCCTTCACCCCCCAATGGATTGCGAGGCCGATTGGAAATCAAGAATTGTGGGATTCTCATGCTCACTCTCTTGCCGTCTCAATGTTACATTTGGTGGCGTCGTCTTATTTGCTCGCAAGGGCGCTGCTTATGCCTGTCTCAGATGACTGATGACGGGCGCTAGCGAAATGTGCCTTCTATCTCTACTGGACATATAGGGTATATTGAAACTTTGGTGTGGGTCTTTGTTTTTTTTTTCTGATCATGTGCTGGGTGTTTGACTATGTTGAGCCGTGAGGTGGACGCGAAGTTCATAATCTTGTGGGCTTACATTTATAGGAAACGACGCGTATAAGAGGGGAGGCGGTGGGGATTTGGAATGAGCGATGCGGAGGAACGAGAGTGTTGGTGCGTTGACATGGGGGCAAGTGTCTGGTTCGCGGGCGTGAATGTCCTCTCACAAGGCCGAAGGTCAGACATGTGAGCTCGAAGACCTCAACACCACGCCTGAAGATTTCGTGCCTGAAATTAGGAGGATGAATTGGCAAAATCAGGAAGCGTGTGCCATGGAGACCGATACGCTCGACCCACGATGTCAGAGGAGCACCATGTCCACGAGGAGAGCGGCCTCGAATGTGTCACAAGCCCCGTAGCTGGCCGTTTGCTCCTCCGCATTCACAATCTCAGACCTCAAATTTCTCGTCCACCCTTTCCACGTAAAGAGATGCCCATCACTGCTCCCTTGATGTCTTTCCATGAGACTCCACGCACTCCTCTTCCCCTGGCTGGGGTCCCGCACTCCAAAGGCTAACCCGCTTGTACACGAAACTCATATTACAACTCTCATCTTCCCACACGAGACTGCGATCCCGAGCTCCATATCCCCCTCGCAAAATCTCGGCATATCTGCCACCCTCCCACTGCCAACGGCCAATGTCTCCGCGGCCGTATTGGAGGAAAAAGCAAAATTGCAAGACTATTGGTCGACGTGGAGCATCGTGGACGACGAAAGCAGCGCCTGCTATGAGCTAGTACATGACTCTGTCCAGCTTGCCGACAACCATATCGACGACCTCATCAAGCCCAACACGCAACTCGGGTAACTTCATCACCTTCCCCTTTTCCCTCCTCCCGCACCGCCTTGACATATCATAGTTTCTCTCAGCTCCAACCCCACATATCCAGCCTCGCCCCAACGCCCCTCTCTCCCCTCTGCTGCACGCCCAAACCAAACACCCCCCTCTCCCTCGCCCACCTTCCGCGCACCGCCTCCCCGCTCTCCAGCATCACAACAACCGACCACACCACAATCACTTCATCCCTCGACACCTTCACCACCTCCTCCACCGCATCCCCTCCTACACCCTCTTCCCCTTCCCCTTCCTTCCCCTCCTCCCTCATCCCCCAACTCCCCCCCAACTGGCCCTACACCCCACCCTCCCCTCCCGCCCGCCGCCCCAGCCAAACCACGACATGGACTTTCTGGTTCGGAGACCAAGACAAGCCGACGCGAGGCGCAGTGTACATGGCCAGTTTGCTGTGGTCGCCTAGGGGGGTAGGGAAGAGTATTCCATCTCCGTCGTCGTCGTCGTCGTCGTCGTCGTCGTCGACTTCTGTATCTACGGGTACTGTGACTTCTACTACTATGATTAGTACCAGCACGATGACGACGGAGACAAGGGGAGATGGGGAAAGTACCTCGACGACATTGATGATGACGACGATACAAACGACGATGACGACGACGCAGGTGTTGCGTACTTCGCGCCGTGTGTCTTCGCCAGTCTCGACGACGGCGGATGCTGTGAGTGTGTCGTTTACGCCTGTGAGGACGTCGACTGTGACGGAGGGTGTGTCGATGTCGACGACGGGTACGACGACGGGCAGGGGAGAGACTTGTACGCCTGGGTTTGGGGCTGGGTGTTGGATGAGTAGGGTGGTTGAGTCTTGGAATCCGGGGGTGTATTCTTTTTTTGTGGAGGGAGGAACATAGGGAGGTGGAGTTTGGGTTTGTACGGAGAAGGGGTATCGGAGATGCAAGCGTGTCCATGTTGTGTATTATGTATGGCAAGCGATGGGGCATATTGCGAGGGCTGGCACAACTTTGCACGAGATGGAACGTGGAGTCAGAGATTACTATTATATTATATCCCTCCTGCGAGGCGCGCGTCTTCTATCAATCGTCACTCATATGTACGGCCCCATAGTATATACACTTCCCAACCCATCCCTCTACCTCTTGTCTATCCCTCACCTCCTCACCTCCCAAACCAAATACGGCCCAATAACCACACACGCCTTCCACAGCACCAACCAACTCTCCACAAACAACACATACGGCACCCACCACACACTCGCCTCCCTGATCCTACACCACACGGCCCAAAACGCCACCGCAAAAAAATGATACACCAGCACCGCCGGATTGCGAATGATCCCCGCCAACAACCCACACGGCTCCGACACACACCGCCCCCCGCGCTGAAAGTACCTAAAACACCCATTCTGCAACGTCGTCAACGCGCCATCATCCGCCGCAAACAACGAATACAGCGCCATAGCCAGAATATTAATCACCGACGAGCTCTCCTTCCTCTTCCAATGGAACCTCCCCATCTTCCCCAGCACGCGATCCGTGTCCTCCAGATCCGGCACACTAGCCGGCGACAACAACTCCGCCAACAACAACGCATCATGCAGCCCCACCGTCATACCGCCCCCCGTCAACGGATGCCGCATATTCATCGCATCCCCCAACACCACCAACCCAGCCGTCCTCTGCGTCGCCGGCGGCAAAAACGAATTCGGCATACTCCTCAACTTGCCCTGCTCCAGCGCCTTCTCAAAACTAGGCCGCACGCCCTCCGGCAGACTCGGCAACGTCACGTTTCGCAAATGCCCCTTCACCCCCCCATTCTCTACGCGCGCGCTCGCAATGTTTTCCGGGATATCGACCAGAATGCGCGTCTCGCGCGTGCCGATTTGATATATAAGGATCGGCGGGCCCGAAGACAGCACGACGTGGCCGTGGTGCGGGCGCGGCAGGTCTGCGTCGATGAGCTCGAGGGCCCAGAACTTGGAGCGCACTTCTGGGGTGCGGGGGATGTAGGGTTTGCGGAATTTGGAGGCGTAGCCGTCGGCGATGAGGGTGAGGGAGCCGAAGTAGTAGTCTGGTTTGTTGTGCGTGAGGCTGCGGACGCCGAGGATTTGGGGCGAGTGCGTGGAGGTGATGGTCGAGGTTACGGTGGTTTCGACGAGGGTTACGTTGGGGGTAAGGCGGGCGGCGGAGCGCAGTTTGGTGATGAAGCGGCCGTGGTGGAAGGCGCGGCCTTCGGAGCGCTTGGAGGACGATGTGAGGCTGTCGGGGTAGGGGATGTGGACGGGCTCGCCGTGGTAGCTGACTTGGTAGCCGTAGCAGGGGATTGCGTCGATGCCCTCGAGACAGTCTGCGTCGTCGTCAGCCATATTTGCTCGTTGTGTGTGTTGTCTGCGCAATTGGACGCACCCCTCAAACCCAGCTTCTCCAGCGCGTCGACGCCGCCGGGCTGCAGCAGCTCGCCCACAATGCGGTCGGGTTCCTTTAGACTCTTCTCCAGCAATATCACACTGCGTCCCTGCTTGCCGAATGCGACGGCGGCCGCGCATCCCACGACGCCTGCGCCCACAATGACCACGTCTGCTTCATGGTGTGCTGTCCGCCGAAACTCTACGTATTCGGAAGATGTCTGCACGTGAAAGACAGACTCTGGCTTCTCCACGGGCGTCTCGGGTGGCGTGGGAGGGGCGCGGTGTGCCAGCGTGGTACGAGGGCGGGCCGTGGTCATGGTGGTAGTCGACGTCGAAGACATTGCAGCGAGGAGCAGTCAAACTGGGGCAAGAATGCTGCTGGGCCGGTGGCGAGGCGAGGGGGACGGCAATTCTTAAGGCGAAATGATGAAGTCGCAAGTCAAAGGCGGTGAGGCGCGTGATTGGCCGACGCCGTCAGGGGCCGCACAAGGAGAAGACGACCAGGGATCGACCGCTCCTGTGGTGCCACCATCATGTGAGAGGCCTTTTACTGGCCTGATGTGCTCGACATGCAATGGATGATTTCTTCTCAGGCACGACCAGACCGCAGGAAAAGTCTTCAGAAACAGTATATGTGTTATGCTATGCGTGCGTTGAGAACATTAAGAGATATGCAGGTGGTGAGTCGTGTCCGTTCCCCTCCAGAATTTTTCCCGTCCAATGCTATGCGCGTGCACTTTTTAAACATTATGCGTTGAGATGCTTTCAGCCTCCTCCCATCCATCCCCACCCCATCGCGTCATCGACCCACCCAAAAGCCACTGACAGCTCAGCTGAAACGAAACGAACAGCATGGAACACGTGAAGCCGTAAACCCAAGCCAAAATCCTCTAGTGAACGAACGCCAGTCGCTAAAAGGCCCACGCTGCTCCGTGCGCGACAATCGAGTCATGTCCAAGAGACGTCGCTGCTTCTTGCCTCGACCACTCTTTATTCACTCATTCACAACGCAAGCCCAGGGTGTTTTGAAAAGTTCTGCGCGTCTGGATTCGGCGAAGGCAGCGGTGACGGCACCTCGACAATGGTTGCCTGTCCCAGGTTCAGCTGGTTCGGCCTCCTCTGCCCTTCGCCCTTTTGCCCGCCACCGAGCTGCGAGTGGCGGTAGTACGCGTCGTAGAATTCACTGAGCCGTGTGTCATTGGCCCTGTCGCCGCTCGCTGTCGATTCTGGCGGGTGGAGAGAGCTGGCGGCGCTGGGTCGACGAGGCATCGAGTTACGGACCGAGTAATCCGGAAACGAGTAATTGTACGAGTAGTCGGTCGAGTTGGAGCGCTTGTGCTCGTGGTACGTGCTCCTCCTGTTGTCGCTGTACACACTGCTAGCAACACTCGCATCCTTCTTATGCGATGGCTGATACGTAGACGGTTGGAGCTGAACGGGAGATGACGGTCGTTCGACTTCAGCGGCAGTTTCACGAGTATCTTGTCAAAAGTCAGGTTGGCCCACCACGTGAATTGTTTTAGTGTACAAGAACCAAAAAAGCACTACCTACCCGATGGTCCACGCTGTGTCTGAGCGGGAAACAGTGACCGTGGCTCCTCGCGTGATGCTTGCCCGGGCATGCTGGGGAGCTTCGTCTCCGGTGCAAGACCCGGTGAGGGTGGAGCGCTGTGGCCTGGAGACGGGCTCGGAGAAGTGTAGTTGAGGGACCCTGCCTGAGAATTCGGCGTCGCGTCTGGGGAATGCACTCGCACGCTCAAGCCTTCGGGCATCGGAATCTGAGGCGGGCTTGGTGCGTAGTGATCTGGACGGAAGTTGGCTGATCGAGGAGAAAGAGACTTGGGAGTGTTGTTCTCGTCGTCGCTGCCGTCATCAAAGGCCGGCGAAGGACCACGAGACAGGACCGGAGAGGGAGGTACGACCAGATTCATGTTGACGGCTGCGTTGTGGTTGATGCGTCCGCTCAACTCGGCCTCGGACGGCCGAAGCTTGATCGTAGGACGAGACTTGCGCACGGGGGTCGACGACGGAAGTGTGTCCGAGTCGCGGTTCCCACCAGCCGTGTGGGCCAGCGGCAGCGTGGTCACACTGCTTCCTGCCGAGTGCGCGTGCATCTTGGGGGAGGCGAGGCTGCCGATCAGCGTGTTGGTGCTCATCGAGGGAGTTCCAGTAATCGACCCAGAGATGGATGTTGCCCGCGAAGTCGGACGCGACTGAGGGATGCCGGCATAAAAGCCCGCTTCGATGGCTCGGACGCCAAAGAGATCGCCTTCGTCCTTTTCCCTCGAGTTCAACTCCATCTGTTCCTCCTTCTTCCCCGCCTCGAGCTCCTCTCTCTTTGCATGCTTCTTGACTCTGTTGTCATGTCAGTCTTGCCCGGTTCAGGACATGAGTTTCGTACCTTCTGCGGTCCCAGAGGAGCTTGGCAACGCCCGCCGTGATGGTCAAGAGGAGTAGTCCTCCGAAAATGATGCTGATGTTGTTAGCCAGAGCCAAGCCGCCGATCTCTCAGCACCTACAAGTATTTGTACTGCAGCCCTATCGAGCCAAACCAGCTGTCGCCCATTATGATTATCTGCTACTGGCGAGAGCTAGAAGTGAAAGATACTGGAGCACCCGGCCCCCCTCGGCGAGGAAGGTAGGTGATATGGAACGAAGTTGCGCGAGCGTTACGTGAAACACAGAAACACGTTCGGGTCCAAGATCCAGGGATCTTTGACAAAAGCGGTGTCGATGACGGACAGACAGCTCCAGGGAGCCTATTTCGGTGAAAGCGTTGCGCAATCCTCAAAACCGGCTTCAAATACAGGCAAATTAGATCCCGGACGATTGGTGAGTCCCCCAAAGAGAAGGGCCTGGAGGCGAAAGCGACAAGGGTATATCGAGCGAGTGACTTGGAGCAGATAACGAAGGGACGTGTGAAGAACCACACAGAGCGAGGAAACGAGCGTCGCTGGCAAAGGCAAAGAGAAGTGAAGTGAAGATCAGGCTTACCGGGGCAGAGGCGCGTGGTAAT
Source organism: Polyplosphaeria fusca (assembly GCA_010093805.1). Classification (NCBI taxonomy): domain Eukaryota; kingdom Fungi; phylum Ascomycota; class Dothideomycetes; order Pleosporales; family Tetraplosphaeriaceae; genus Polyplosphaeria; species Polyplosphaeria fusca. The sequence continues at coordinate 104,634 of ML996183.1, forward strand.
GAAGCAAAATGCGGCCCTCGCCCTAGTCCGCTCAGACTGGCGCCATGCCGACGGTGGATGTCGGCACGTTTGGCTCTCCTTTGCTGCTCACGACCTAAAAGCGGAAAAAGAGGCTGGATCGTCATGCTTGTCCGTGAAGCGAGGTCCGCGCGCCAATTGGGCTGCGTCGAAGTGTGGGCACATCCCCTTTCGGATGGTCACTGGGGTCTTCCTAGGCCGTGTCGGTGGCTACGGCGTTTGAATGCCCTGTCGACCAGGAGGCTCCCGAGGCGTCGCTGTTTGGGCGAGGCCGTCGATTGTCTCTCGCTCCCCTTCCCAACATGCACGTCAAAGGCGTCAAAGGTGCCCGTGTCGTTTTGCTGGGTGCGGCCAATGCGACCCCCTCGGGCGGGTAGCCGGATCTTGGGCGTTAGAATTTGAAGCCTGCGAGGCATGGATCAGGCTTGATTCGCTTCTTCACGCCATAGGCTCAGGGGACGGATGCGGAGAGTGCACAGGAACAGGCATAGCGGCCCTCGGCGCGATGAGTGCTTGGCAGGGGAATGGGCGTGTATTTCCGTCGCTGATCCATAAAAAGGCAAAAGGAGGCGTCGTCCAGGCCAGTAGAAAGCACTTCACGAGGCACGGTGTCCCCCTCGTGATCCGTCTTAGCCCGCGAGACGCCAGTGTCTGCTCCACGTGACTCGCAAAGGCGATGCTGCGGTGCCGACTGACTCTCCGTGGCCAACTGCAACGGGCAGGTCGAAACAAGCAGTTCGCGCTCCCATATGAAGTCGCTCGAGTGTGACCACACATGCATACACGTTGAGTGCACGCGCGTTTCAGACAGATTCTCTACAGAGAGGGCGCGCTGCAGCATCGTATCGACGCGTCCGACAGCCTGATAGCTGCCATGGCCGACATGGGTTGCAACCACCGCACGGCCTTTGACGCCAGCTGCAAGCGGCTCGCCGGCTTGAAACCACGAGGCTGAGCTCGCCACCAGATGGAACTGGGCGCTGTCTCTGTTGCCGAAGGGTGGTTGAGTTGGGTCCAACGCGCGATTCACCTGTCTCTTTGGGCATCTGATTTCACATTGCCATGGCTGGCCGCTGTGGTGGGTTTTTGTTTTTGTTTCTGGCCAGGCCGCGAATGAAGATTAGTGAAGGCGGACGCTTCCGCGGAGTGCCTCGTGTTTCAGCGCCAGACTGCACTTTTCGACCCATGCTCGGCGCCGTTGCTCGACAAGCCTTAGCAGTGACAGTCCTGACTCTGCCTTCGCCGTTTCTGTTCTTCAGAAGGAGCTCGCACGGAGCCGAGTCGAATGCACTTGCCCTGCGTCAGCTGACGTGACGGGTTTGGCTCAGGGCTCCCGCGGTGCGCTCGACATCCGGGACTATCGATCCAGGAGATTGGTCCTCCAAAGAATTGACAGTGGAGATTGAATGGCGAGTCTGCCGCTCCCTCGCAGGGCTCTGGATCCCAGCCCCGAATCGACTTGGATGGAGTCACAACGTGCTGTCCTGTCGCTCTGGTTGGCTTTGCCTGTGGCGGACATCCCGCCCGTTCCCTCGCTGGGGTTGGTGAATGCTTTCTTTTTGGCATGTCTAAGTCTCCGGGCTGGAAACGTCATGCAGCTGTCGGAGAGGAAGTGGTTCGTGGCGGAAAGAGGAGGTGGCTCGATGGGTGGTGGCTGGTGGCTGGGCTGGGTGGCTCGATGGCAGAAGGAAGCAAGAGGCGTGGCTGACGAGTGCGTGAACGAGCGTCTTGGCCTGGAAGTCACCATGTCTTTCGTCACTGGCAAACCTGCCCCACCAGTCCCCCAGCCCTGCGTCTCGACCACCATCACCCCGCCTCGACGCCTTTGTATCACAACATCCCCACCACTGAGACAATTGTCTGATCGAGGCCCTCGCCGCCAGAATGGTTTCGTCTAGCAAGTCCAAACTTCTCAAGACAGAGCCATTGGTCAGTCTCCAGCTGCAGTGAAGACGACGGCGTCCTGATCCCCTTCAGGAGCACAAGGACGCACGCTGGGCTGCACTGGTCAAGTAAGCTTTCTCCTCGGCATGCTCCGTCAACATGCTGAACTCCCTCCTGAACAACCTACACCGACCCGAACGGCGTCGAGCGAACATGGGAGTCGTCTGAGCGACTTACTCGTCCTCAAGGCTCCGATATCGACGGCGTCGGCGTGGTTGCCATCCTCCAGGACCCTTCGAAGCCTGACGAGACGCCGCGTGTTCTGCTGCAGAAACAATGGCGACCGCCCGTCAACGCCACCGTCATCGAGGTGCCTGCTGGCCTGATCGATCCCAAGGAGTCGCCCGAGACGTGTGCCATTCGTGAGCTCAAAGAGGAGACCGGATACGTGGGCGAGGTCATCGAAGGCGGTTTTGGAGTCAGCCCGGTCATGTTCAACGGTGAGTAAAGATTCGTCGCTGACGCAGCTTCGCAGTGGCGGCATCTGTTCGGGCCCTCGAACATGTGGCACAGCATCTTTGGGCTCGTGCTGCTCGCCACTGGAGCGCTATTTGTGGTTATTGGTCTTGTCATGAATGCCAACAAGGCCTGACGCCCGTATTGCAGCCGCAGAGTAGCCCCGTACTGTGACTGTCCGGGACTGACTTGGACAGATCCTGGTTTCTGCAATACAAACCTTCGCATGATCCACCTCACAGTCGATCTGTCCAAGCCCGCAAACCAGAACCCTCAACCAGAACTAGAGGAGAATGAGTTTATCGAAACCTTCTCTGTGCCACTGAAAGACCTGTGGGTGGAATGCCGAAAGTTTGAAAAGGAAGGCTATGCAATCGATGCACGTGTGGGCACCCTTGCCGAAGGCGTCGAGCTTGCGAAGCGGTGGAAGATTGTGTAAGAGCCGAGCATGGTGGAACAGATATAGACTGGTATTTGCGCATCAATATCACACCACTAGACTATGCTTCAAGATGGCTTTTGGAAAGTATGGCAGGTGTACTATTGACAAGGCTGTGTTGGTCGGTGAAAATGGACATGGAAAGGGGCACACAATGACTCCGACGACTCTACCCATGAAGACATGCAGCACGATTATCATCAAGATTATAAGACATGGCAGATCCAATGATGAATTCTTTGGGAAATATACGCCCTTTGGGTCTAGACGTTTTGAATTGTTCATTACACTTTACACCTGACCCTTGAGTTTTGGGGTTGCAGAGTGAAGCATACCTTTCTGGGCAAATGGCGGAGTGCTTGAATGCGTGGTCAATAGCCAACATTATCCAAGCCATTCTAAGCCCAAGTAGCGCGCTCCTGTATCATCCATCTGTCATGCTTTGATCTGATACGCGTCTTTCCATCAAAGTTTAGCTCCCGTCCCCGCAACTAGGTCGCAGGTGCCCATATACCTATACCTTGGAAACCCGTCCAAGCATTCCATTGCACCACCTCTTCCTGAACTTCATCGCCACGCTCAACGCTCAGTTCTCGTAGGCCAAGCTCATAAAACGACCTTTCACGTCGCTTTCTTTCTTTACTCGCGACCTTACGCGGTCACCATCTTCCCATGCCAACACCCCCGTCCCTTACTCCAAACGCCTTGCCAAAGCCAAAATGCAACCCAAAACCACCTTCCACCTCCTCACAAAAACACGGCCGCCGCCCCCGCCGCCATACCAAACGCAGCCCCCAACCCGACCCTCCCCGTCGCCCTCGCCGGCGCCGCCCACCCACTACTCCTACTCCCGCCCACCCCACTCCCGCCCAACAAACTCGTATCCGTCTGCGGCAGCCCCAACACATCGTTCAAAATACTCTTCTGCCGCGCCTGCTCGCTCTCCTTATAACTCCTCACCGCGCTCGGCAGCGCCGTGTACCAATCCGGCTTAGTCGTGATAGTCACCGTTGTGCCTGTGGCGGGGACTTCGGCTGGGATGCTGTAGTTGCGGGTGGCGGTGGAGGCCCAGGACGCGACTTCGGATTGGATGGAGGATTTTGTGGAGGAGTAGGAGGCGCCTTGGCCGAAGATGTAGAGGCCCCAGGCGAGGCCGAAGTTGGAGAGGACGGAGGAGGTGTAGGATGCGGTCTGGGGAGGGTTAGTTTGGGATGGAAGGGAAGGGGGGGGGGGGAGATGGGGAAGGGTATGGACGTACGTCGGCGCTGTTGGTCAGGTTTGTGGGAAAGGCGCTGGCGGGGATGGGGTTCTCGGTGATGACGAAGAAGTCTGCGTGGACGGCCGTTGCGGCGAGGGCCGCGTAGCTGAGGAGCGAGGGAAGATGCATGGTGGAGCGAGTGTTCGGTGGGTATCAGCGAGTGAAGTGTTCAAAATGCCAGAAATGCAATGCGATGCGATAGAGAGCAAAAGACAGAAGACGATGCGATGGACTTTGCAGGAGCGGAACGGTTCGGAGGCGAGCCGCAACCATGTCCGGCGGTTTGGGATTTAAATAGCGGACATGGGTTGATGACATGACGTTCGTATCAGCTCGCTTCAGATGCACTGCCCCCGCCGATCGCGTCTCAGCACACCCTTCAGGCACTTTGACGTGGGGCGCCGCGCGTGTCACAATTGAAAGGGATCTGTCCGGACCTGTTTTTTTCAATCAATTGGCGATATCGTACTTGAGAATGAGCCTCTCGCTCTCGGGCCCCGCGAGAAAGGCATCAAAGGCCTCGTCGAACCCAGCGTCATCGACAATCGAGGTGCGGTAGCGCGAGTAAATGCCACACAGCACGAGCTTCATTACTGGAGCCAAGAGTAAGCGTTGGTTGTACGCGCAATCGAGCAAGCAGGCAGGGACGGTACGCTGCCAACCCACCTATAAGCGTAAAGTCTTTTCCGACACACGTGCGACTGCCCTTGCTGAACGCCCAAAACCAGCGCCGCATCTCCTCCAACTTGTCCTGATCGTCCGTTAGCCATCGATCAGGGTCCCACTGCTCTGGCTGCGGGAAGACAGCAGCGTTGTGGTGGAGCACAGAGAGCGTTGCACTGATGGCGACGCCGCCCGGGATGTGGTAACCATGAACAATCGTTCCTTCTAGCGGCGTGAGGCGATGCTGAGGTCCGGGAGTGGGTGTGTACACTCGCATAGTCTCGAGCAGGAGTGCTTCCAGCAACGGCAGCGCCTCAACCGCCTTGAAATAAGAAGTATCCGGGCCCTGGTCTGCGGCTGGTAGACTGTGGACTTCGTCGCGCACCCGCTTCTGCATGCCAGGCTTTCTCGAGAGCTCCCATTGCAGATACGCGCAGATAGACCGAGGAGCTTCCGCACCAGCAATGAAATGGTCCAGTATCTCGCTCGCCAGATGCTTCCCCTGAAGGCCACGAGATCGGAGTTGTTTGTACACAACCGCATCAGCTGCGCTCTTCTTCTCTTTCATCTCAAACTCTGCAGCATCGATTTGTTCGAGTCCAAACGACTCCAACGACTTCTGAGCTCTCTCATGACCAGGCTTTCCTCTCAGCCACGTGTCATGGCTCTCGTAGTAACTGTCGCGTGCCGCCGTGTCCTCGACGAACCGCGTCCCCGCCGCACTCCCGAACTGAAAGGCCGATATAAAGTCAGCGTTGACGGCCCCACTGAAGCTATACGCATCCACCTCCCCTCCCCTCTCCCTCACTGCCTTCTCTAGCACCCCAAACATATCACCCAAAACCCGCTTAGCTATCTTGTGCAACGCCTCACTCTTCATCAACGACGACTTAGCATACACACTCCCCATAGCTCTTTTCCGCTCAGCGTGCGTCTTGTCCCCTACACCCCCCTGCATCGCCACCATGTTGATGACTCCATAGCTCGTGAATTCCTCGGCCCACCACTTGGGCTTTGCAAAGCCGCCGCGCTCGATGTAGACTTTGTTGGCTGCCTCGAACGAGGACACACTGATCTCGTTGGGGCCGAGGCGAACGATTGGGCCATGCTTTGTGTGTGCGTTGGAGATGGCTTGGATGGCTTGGCTGCCTCCGCGGCGGTGGTAGCGTATCCAGAGAGATGTGATGGAGATTGTGGGGTGGGCTTTGGGTATCTTGCGTAGCGGGTGGAAGAGTAGGTGGCGTACGAACAGGAGGAGGCAGGCGGCAAGGGCAACAAGTGCGATGAGGATGCTAAGTGGAGCCATGGTTAGACCGCTATAGAGTCTGTTCAAGAATTAACGACGATAAACAGCAACGCGGGATCATAGCTCTTGTGGAGAGCTTGTCATGTGGTGTTCAATGTGTTGAAGCTATACCCCGCCATCGACATGCGACCTGCATATGCAGTGGTGTCGCAACCACTAGGAAATTTTGTTCCCCTAATCCACCACCTGACCTCTTAAAACGGGTTGCGAAGCGGCAGCTTTAGGGGGGCCAGTGTTCCCAGTGACAAGAAAGAAGCTGGTCACAAAGCGATCACTCACCACATTGCACACAAGTCATCCACATCATGGCATGCCTTATCGCATTAACGCCTGTGCATGCAGTAAAACGCCTGCCCACCACCAACCACCATTTCATGACGCATGTGTATCTCAGTTCGTCTGCCTCCTCTCATGCCAATGCATCACACTAAGCCAATCCCCAATGCACAGCCCTGGCGCAGACCCAAAATGAACCTCCGATTTTCTCCCAAAAGGCCAAGAATGAACGCGAAAGAGGAGAAGAAGAATGAGCTTGATCAATGCGTGACACCCAAATCATTTCCCTTCCTTTGCACGTTCACCCTCCCTTTCCCGAGCCTACCAATGTACTAGACCTCGGAGACGACTACACTACGCCCGCCACCCCCTTCCCCTCCTCCAACTCCGGGTCCAGGCGGATCTCTGCTGCCGGCTCGTCGTCTAACAAGTCCGGAATGCCCTCGTCCTCCAACTGTGGCGTCCCCATACCGGGATGCATGGGCTCGTCGCCAAAATCCTCGAGCATGCGATTGTCCAGATCGTCCCCCGCCCTCGACCCCATGTTGGGAGCATTCGATGCCGTCTCGTCGTACACATCGTCTTCCTCCTGAGTCTGATCGATGCTCGAAAAGTTCCACTGGGGAGAAGGGAGATTGCGAGCCTGCTGGAAGAGGGGCGCGTAGAGGGTGTGGATGTCGACTGTATTGATGGTGTCGTCCTCGTCGCCACCGTAGCCCTCGTCGTACGCCGGAGGGAGCGTGTCATCGATCTCGTCTTCATCAGCGTCCGCTGTCCCGGCTGCGGCTCCGTTCTGCGCTCGGTTCGCGGCTAAAGCTGAACCAGCTCCGCGCAGGGCTCCCGCTGCGGCTGCGCCACCGCTCGACGACCCATTGCGGGACGAGTCGCCGAGGCGCGAGCCGTTTCCCGAGGGCGATGCGTTGCGAGACTTGGCCTCGTCTGAATCGTCCGCGTCGTCAGAGGTGGGATCCATGTAGACGTCTGTGAGTTTTTGTAGATAGGGCGGGCCTAAAGGGTGCGAAGCGCGGCGTCGGTAGAAGAGGAGGTACGCGCTGGATGTGACGACGGACGCAGGATCTCGCCTCGATGAGACAGAAGAGTCTGGAAGAGGTCAGAATGTGGAAGAGCTTCATACCCAAGTGAAAACTTACCATTGTACTCGTACCATTTCTGGTCGAAGAAATTCTTGGCATAAGCAGTGTAGTGACCGCCTCCGAGACCACCGTAATGATTGTCGACGGCAAAGAGATCGTAGAGAAGCTCCTTGTCCTCGGGGAGACCTACCTTGTCAGAAAGATCGAGACCCTCAACAGGGAAATCTACAAGAGCCTCGATCTTGTCGCGGAACGTGCGATGGGCGCTAAAGCGTTTTAGGTGGATGACGAGGATGTCCGGTACGGTCCAAAGCTCCAGTGTCTTTGTAGCGCGTCGTCGCTCTTTGCAACGATTGCAGTACCATGCATTCTCCTCGCTCAGGATTTCGCTCTTCGCAGTCTCTGCAAAACACTCTTCCAGCGTGATTCCATTCTTCTTACGTTGGGCACGCTTGCTCTTCTTCTCTTGCAGTTCGGGGTCGTCCAAGGTCTCGACAAACTTCAACGTGTCCATACCTCGGGGGTCTTGCATATTAGTCCCCTCAAATAGGGCATCAAATGCATCGGGCTTCCACTCCAGCACGAGAGCTTCGCCGAGCCTGATCAGTCCCGCCTCATCGTCGGACTCAGTTTCGGCATCGGAGAATGAACGAGATGGTTGATCGACAGCAAACCGCTCCTTGCCCTTTTTGCCTTGCATCTTCTGAGCCTTCTTCTTGTTCTGCCGCTTGTTCTTTTTGCTATTCTTCTGCCTGCCCCCACGAGCAGAGCCCGGCATCTCAATGGATGGCATGGTCTCTTCTTCGCTGCTCTGGTTCGCAATCTCCATGGATGCCGCGGCTGAGAACTGGGGATTGTCGTCGGTCTCGTCGTCGGATGAAGCATTGCTACTGCCATCGAACGACTGAACGGACGACTGCCGAGAGGGAGGTGTGCGAATGCGCGCCGAAATCAGGTCGTAAGACTTGTTGGCATCGATCGAGCTCCAGCCCGTAGGCACCATCTCCTTTTGCTTCCTCGTATGCTTAATGTCGAACAATGTACGGAATTCCGGGGGGATGAAACCGCCCGCTTTCAAGAGCCCAGGAACCGCATCCTCGGAGTCTTCCATCTGCTCGTCGGCAGGAGTGTCAGCGGGGTCGGTCATTGTCACCTCGACCATATTGTCCTCGCCCTCTACCGAACCGTCTTGCACACGCGGATCTCCGCTTGACGAGGCATCTTCCTCGGTTGTGAGCACGACGTCTGACCCGGTGCGAGATTGTTCAAGCGAATCTGAGCCGCTATTGCAGTCTGCAAAGATGTCTCGTGTCGTCATCTGCCCAACCTTGGCGAGGACCTTCCTCAGGATAGAGTCGTAGTCCTTGGCTTCCTCGCGAGTGATGACGACGTACGATGGCCATAGAACCATTGACCATTGTTGCGACCGATACGAAGACGTGTTAGGTCCTCGGTGAAAGACGGGCACCAACATTTTGTCGGCCATGGGAGAATCCGAGCTGGGAACATCCTCCTCGGAAGAGGCAGAGGGTAGGAGCATGGACCGGAACTTGACCGGCTTCTTACGCGGTGGCCAATTGGTAGGAGCATACTCCAATTCAAAAAAGAAGATTTCATCTCGGTGAGCAATGTTGCATTCGGCGATGGATTTGTTATCCTCGAGGTTGCGGTAGAATTTGTGGCTGTAGATTTCAGCACCCATCAGACGTTTTGCCTGGACGCCAGGGAACCGCTTCGCAATGTACTCTTTGAGGCCTCGAATTGTGGCGTTCTTGTCAATGTCCACTTCAACTTTGATCATCTGACCAAAGAGAGGCAAAAAGGTGATTGTATGTTGCCAGGTCTGTTCAATAGGTAGCTGGAGCGTGACGAGACTGTATGGATCAAATGTGATGCTAACTTTATCACAGTCAGGGCAAACCACGGTGTTCTTGTAAAAGCCATTGAACAAATCCATGGCGACGGAATCATTGCGAGAATGGTGAATGTCGCGGAACTTCTGGCCCAAGGCTTTAATTGCCTCGGGGTCGTGGATTGTGTTATCGTCGTTCTCCGGGTTCTCGGTATATGGCTTCTTCTTGACGCGGTTGAGATCTTCGTGGAGGCCGTCCACAAGAAAGCTTAGGAATTCTTGAGAGTCCTGCTGGCCATAGCCCGAGAACAGCGGTTGGGCACGACCGAGAACATTCTTGAAGTTCTTCGGCGCAAATGAAGATAGCGAGTCCTCGGAGTAGATGGCGCTCAACACACCGGCATACGACTTGGCGATGGCGCCTCCGTGACCAAGAGGGTTATCGGCGTTTATCTCCGACTTGTATCGATCTGTAAGGAAGTACGTGGACAGCTCCTGCACACTCCTAATGCATTGGAGAGCAGAATTCATGTAACACGTGTTGCCCAGATTAGTCAAACCAACGGTGCCTCGGGTGCGGCCGTTCCTCGTTCTACCACGAGTCATTGGCCCAGACGCGGCAGGACTGTTTCGGCCACTGTTGGTGTTACTGTGAAGTCCCCTGCCGGCTTTGTTACCATTCTTGCCGTTGCCCGACTCAAGGCCGTTCTTGAGTGGACCCTTTTTCGACGTCTGTGAAAAGAAGCCGCCTTTGTCATCCTGCTCTTCGAGTATCAAAACTTGGTCTTCAGCGAGGCCAGCGAGCTGCAAATTCATGTGTCCATTGTACTTGTCGTTTGCAGTCTCGTCCTTTACCGTCACCATCTCCCGCTCGGTGCCCTCGGTGAGATTGGCAAAGCTGTTATGGTCGATGAACATGGACGTTGGTTGCAGGGCAGAGGCAGGTGCAGGGGATCCGTTGCGTGGCGAGGATTCGGGCGTCAACATGCCGGAAGGCTGAGGCGCAGGCTGCGCCGTGGGGGTGACGTTGAGCACACGCCAGACTTGGACTTTGGTCTTCAGATCGATGCCGACGGCTTTCTTTGCGGTCCTCAAGAAGTCTTGGTAGCCGTCACTCCGGCTGGTGACAATCTTCGTAGCTCGCCTGGCAGTATCCTGTGCGGCCTGAGCGGATGCGAGTGTTTTGCGTAACCTGCGGATGGTAAAAATGGGCGGATATAGCTCGTACTGTATGTTCTCCTGGAACTCGTCCAACGATGTGTTGTGAGCATACCGCCGAATGACGGGATTGCCTTCTTTGAGACCGTACCAGCCAAGAATGAGCTCCCAAGCATCTTGAGGCAGCACCTCGAAATCGTGGCCCATGGTTTGACCCGGTTTGAGGGGAACAAATATGTCGCCATCCTGGTCGGAAAGGTCCTCTGCGAGAGCAACTGAGTCGACGAGATTAGAGCTGTCCACCGGGCCAATCTCTCCCTGGATGGCCTCCTTGTTGAACTGGTCGGGCTTCAAGATGTTCTCCGTGGTCCGGGAAAAGACACGCTCTAGCCATTTCTCAGAGATGATGTAGCCCTCCTGGCCATCGCCGATTGGCTTGTGAGCGAGGGCGAGCACCTTTTGCACCTGGTCGTCCACGGTGGGGATGCTCGCAGCGGACCCGGCGGGCGATGGCTGCGAGACGCTCGTCGCGGCCGACTCGTGGTTGGAGTTGGAGGCCGTGTCGGAGCTGGCGGCGCTGGTGCCGTTGGCCGTGACGTCCAGCATGTCGACGGAGGTGGAGCGCAGCGAGCGCTGGGCGGGGGTGGGGAGCGCCTTGGTGGCCCGCGGGCTGCTGCTTGCATTGTCGAGATCCATGGCCTCCTTTCCGGCGTCGTCCATGTCCGAGTGTAGGCGCTTTGCGGGCGACGAGGAGCGCGGGGGGGGCCTCGGGGGTGCAGCGCCGTCGGCGTCTTGGGACATGGCGGCGGTGTGCTCGCGGGTCTCCAGAGTCAGGTTGGAGTATGCCTCGCTGGGGGAGCTCGCGGCGGTGGCCGTCGTGTCTCTGGGGTGGATGGCGGCCTCTTGGATGGCTTCGAAGACTTCGTCGTGCATGTGCGGTGGGATGTAGCGCGGCGGTGGTGGAGAGACAGAGGGTCGGAGCGGGTCGGAGCGCGGTGAAGAGGGCACGGCGCCGGGGTCGTGGGGTGAATGGGAGGCGTGTGCGGAAGGGTCGTGGGCGGCCGCTGCAATCTTCCGCTTCTTGGTGGAAGCCGTCGTGACGCTCGGTGGCCTGCCGTGGAGCCGGGTGAGCTCCAGGGCCAGGCAGAAAGAGTGGCCGTGAGCGTGCGAAGGCGCGTGCTAAGGCGGCGGTCCAGTCGAGCTGCCTCGGGGGCGGAGGCAGAGGCGCGGTGCGTCGGTGCAGCAGCAGCGGTGGCAGCGGCAGCGGCAGCAATGGGCGCGACGAGGGTTGTTTGACGGCGTGGGTGGAGAAAATAGGCCTCGCAGCCCCAGGGCGACGTCTTGGATGGGGTTTGCCGGGGCGCGTCAGCCTTGCAAGAAACAATCCCCGGGCCAGCCCTTGGCGCCGCACCAAACACCCTCTGTGCCCTCTGTGTCCGCGCGTGCTGCGAGAGCAATGGAAACAATGTGCCCGAGTGTGGGCGAGTCTCGAGCTATTGAGTGTCCATGGCGTCTGTCGACCGTCAAACGTAGACCTCGATCCACGGCTGCGTCGGACCTGGCCAGCTTCACTTTCCGCGGCTCAGGCACACCACCCACCTTCTCACGCCGACACTGACGCCTCTGTTGCCTACCTGCCCCCCCCGCCGCCATCTCTCTCGCCGCACGGCAATGTTTGCGCTACGCAGCCTGTCAGATGGTTTACCAATATTCTGGTGCCTTCGTGAAGCTGCGTCTGGACCTTCACTGTGTTTCGCACACGCAACATTCGGGCATGCATGACCGTCATTCAATTACGCTGTTGGCTACTACTGTCTCCTGCTATCATGCTGCTGCTAGCTCGTGCCCATGTCACTTGGACCCACCGCTGTTCAGCCATGCGAATGCGGACGCGCCCCCCACGGGGTTCGCCGCCCTGGTCTTGGGCAGTGTGGGCGCTGCGTTCTCCCGGCCTTTCTCTCCAGACACGGAGCGATGTAGTTGAGGCTCTGCCGGACCTTCGCCCCTGCTGGCATTGCTCTCGCGCCGCTTGCCCTCGTCGAAGAAGCGCGACTGGCCAGTGGCGGCGGGAGACGGCATGCTCGTCGACAGGCTGCGCGAGGTGCTCGTCTTGCTAGGCTTCAGCACCTTGATGCCCGTGTCTCGTCGCTGGTACGTCGTCCCCGTAGCCTTACCCACGCTGGTCCAATCCAGGGAGCTGGGTTTCTCTGTGTCACGTCGCCAATTGCTCCAAATAGCCGATGACGCACCTGTCCGCGGAGCCGCACTAGCCGGGCTAGCCTCCGTGCTCTCCTTGCTTTCCATCCGATTCGTGCTGAGGCCCAGGAACGGGCGCTGCTCCAGGCTGGGCCGTCCAGAAGAGCCTCCCTCGTCAGACGAAGTCACCAGCGCGGTGCCGTTCGATCTCGCGTTGCTATTGCTTCGTCGTTCAAGCATTGAGCCACTCACTGAGCCCTCGCCCACGGTTCCAGCCTCAGACGAAGCCTGTACGGGTTTGTCAACCATCGCCTGCGATTTCCAGTTGTTAGGGCTTCCGCTAGTTATGTACAGAGACTTGAAGGTGTTTTCGTCTTCTGGCCGTACCAGTGGAATCTGAAGCTTGCTGTCGTCTTCATCGTACATGTTTAACTGGTTAGAAGAGAATAAAATGTCAGCATTGTGGGATCGCAGCGTGTCGCTACCCAGGAAAACCTGAACAGCTTTCGAGTCGTTCTCGATGCTATTACGCTCAATGACAGTAAACTCGACATGAATCGAGGGAAGTTGGGGTGCTGGGCTGCTCGAGCGGGACACATTCGACAACGGAATAGCTTCGGGAAGGTACATGGGGAGCTTGATCTGTCGACTGCCATCATCGCCGGACACAAGCCGATCCTCATACCCCAGGCGCTCAATGAGTCTCATGTCTAGGTACGAGGCGTAGGAGCCGCTACAGATGGCCGCGTAGAGGAGAGTGTTGTGCTTGAAGTCTGTGTTTAACCAGCAGCGTATGATGGCAGGGACCGTACCGAGGATGAAGAGTCCAGGCGCCAGTCCAGGCGGCTCCAGTGGCGTATTGAGGCCGAAGCCAGTGAGGCTGTTTGCACGTCCAGATGTTGCCGAGTGTACAGAATGACCAGCCGAGCTCTGACGTCCATCTGACTTGTGGGAGTAGCTACGCTCGCTCATGAGATGCCCTCCCAGGCCGCTTCCGGTCCGAGGTATGAGGTCGAGCGACGATCTCGAAGCGTGCGCCCAGTGCCCATGATTTGCAGTCTCGTCGAACCGCACACTGTTTGCCCGAGACGTAGTCCCAATACGACGAGGCTCGTCATCTGCGTCCAGTTGGAGATTGCCGATGAGAGTGCTTGAATGGTCGTCGAAGTTTGAGAAATGCTCGGCAGTTGGCTGCTGGAGCGGGACTGGCAGCTTGTAAGCTCCAACTTTAGTCGCCCGACGATAGGCATACTCACCCTGCTGAGGAGTCCCAGTCAGAACAGAGGGGAACGGCGAGGAAGTGCCCCAGACATTTTTCAGTCGAGAATCGTCCTCAGACCTCCGTTCCAGACGTGCAACACGATCAGCGAGCTCCGACTGGCTCTGCTGCACGCGAAGCATCTCGCTCTGGACGCGCCAAAGGTCGTCTCGGGGCTGGAAGGCCGCGCTCTCTGGATCCATCACAAGGCGCCAAGCATCCCTTGTTGGAGTCGATGCTGCCTTCTGCAAGCCGACTCACTCTCCCCCGTCACCAGGTCCCAGACGCACGGCGCCGCCGTCGGCCACGAGTGTCCTCCTAGCGACTCTTGTTTCCCGCCACAATGTCCAACGGTGGGCGGTGTGGTTGTGCACAGACGGCGAGTGGCGGCGGGTCGCGAAAGCGGGGATGAAGCGGGCGACGATGGGCGGACTTGAGTCTGCAGTGAGGATCTTGGCGAGTAGAAGTATGCGACCGCAGTCGAAGGAGTTGGAAGGGACAGGCTTTGTGTCGACGGCTCTGTTGTTGATCGAATCCGTTCTGCAGGCGGTGTTGGTCTTTTGAGGCAGGCGGCGAGGCGAGCGCGGGGACACGGCGTCCTGGAGCGTGTGGGCGTCGAGGAAGATGATAGGGCAGGGTTTCGCTATCGGTGAAGAGCGTTGAGTCAGGAGGGTGCAAAGGCAGCAGTTGCACGTTCCTGGCAGTGATTAATGCGCGAAAGCGTTGACGATGTTCTGCGGTCGAGAGGCACGGCGGCGCGAGATTGGCGCCGCATGGTTTCCGCGACCGTGTGATTGGACAAAACAACCCTCACGGACATGAAGAATACGGTCATATGTAGATGTCTAATTCTGTATGTAAATTGCTGTGCTACCATAAAAGTGCAGTCAATGGTCTCAGACGGCTTCTCCGGATTCAACTCGCCACTGGGATGAGGTTTTTAATGGTGGTTATGATCGTATGCCTCCCATGCAACTGCGTCATTCCAGGCAGGCAGGACCATCGGCAGCTTCTCTGGTACTTGATCAGGCCATGTTGCTGCAATCAACTTCTGCATCTCCTGGAACAAGACGTCGTATCCAGCGGGGTTGAAATGAAGCCCTGGCCACTCTAAGCATCATGGCGTGACCACAGCAGTGCAGCAGTTCTTACCATCATACATCAGCTCAACCAAGGCATCGTTCTGAGCAACGTTGAGAGAGCCAGGAATGGGTTGCCCAATCTTCCACTGATCAGCCTCCCATCCAGTCTTCACCATGAATGCTTCCCAAAGATTGACCACGGGGACGCTCAGCTCTACGCCGATCTGAACGGCAGCATCGGCATACTGCTTCGTCCCGGCAGCTACACGATTGACAGGGTCGAACAGATGCTCGTTGACTGGTGGTGGTGCAACTAGTATGACTGTGAAGTGGCGTGGTTAGTCTAGTGTTTACGAAGCAGCAACGCCACGGAGAATCCAGAGTACACATCAACCATTCAAGAATTCAAGACACTGTCGTCTTGGGTCCGAGGAATAGGCTCTGCAGTGATACGTACTTCGAGCATTGTGAGCTGTGACAGCAGGATGAGTGAGTATTTTTCTCAGATTGGCCTTGTACTCGTCGAGAGGAATGTGCTGTTTCGTCTCTGAATGAGGCACAGCAGCATCATTTGCGCCGAAGAAGACAGCCTGGAAACGTCAATGCTGGTGCTCTGAGTTGTGCACAAGGCGTCCGTACCAGAAATCGGATACGGGCTTGCTCGGGCGACGGGATGATGGCAGGGAGCACTTTCAGCGCCTGCCTCGTGTTGTAGCCACTATGGTATGGCCATTAGACGTGGGGGTAAATTCCTAATTCGTCGAGTTCTACTGTACCTCAGGCCGCGGTTCACAACGTCCAAACGGCGAATATAAGCTAATTACATGGGGTCAGAGGAGGGAGTGCGGGGAGCGATCGGCACAGAAGCTGGAGAAAAATGCGTAGCCTATCTCTGAAACACACACCATGCTGCAGCGCCGCCGCAAAGCCGAATCCTCGCTGTTGGTTGGATGCGTCTTGGGTTATCGAGTCACCGAAGAGCAAGAACTGATCGTAGAACGCAGCCTATTGGCGGTTAGTCTGGATCATCGACCCGGGGCGCTGAGTCTGCACACCATGTCTCGAGATGGGCCCTAGGATGGTGCTGGAGAGCTGGTGAAGAGGGGAGATGGCTGGGATTGGGACGGGCGATCGACTGGCCGATTTCGGCAGCTGCGACTGCAACCTGCTACATGGTCGTGGCTTCCATAATTGGCCATGGCGAGTTGTTGCAGCGTAAACAGAGGGCAAACAGAGGCATCCGAGTCGCAGACCACAGCCAGAGACATGAGCGAGTTCTCGGTGTAGAACTGGCCATGTCGTCGGCCACGAGCGCCGGTGATTGGTGGCGTCATGGCGGAGCGCAGCCGCAGCCTTCCCGCATGGAGCTGGCGCGCTGCGTGGACCCTGACGGATGACGCTGGACCCAGACGAAGGGGCATCCCAAACCACCGAGCAAAGGTCACACGCTCTGCCGCACCCGCTGCTCGCGACCCGCCGCGCCTTGGCCTGTTTGCTGCGACGGCGAGGCGTGATACAGACCCTGTCCTCCCCGAGCGCGCCTCTTTCTCTCTTGTCCTCCCTCGCCTTGACCCCTCGGCCGTCTTTCCTTGTGCGTGCTCGGCCGGAGGTACATGCGGGGACGTCGGAAGCTACCTTTCTATTGTCCTCGCCAGCTCGTCCCGGGCTATTATGAGCGGCTCCTGGTACGTGGTTACTTTGTACTCTGCTTGCAGCATTTCAGGCCGAAACATGGTGGATGACTTGCACTGCCCTGAACCAACACTGACACCTACACCACATCCTCCCCGCGCGCCGTATGACCCGCCCAGCTGCCACAAACCAAGACATGTTGCTTTCTGATCCATTACTGATATTCGCACGCGTCTGCAGTCTCTAGTTCACCTTCCTTCCCGCATCCGCCATGCCCAAGTCGATATCCTCATACCACAGCGTCGCCCGTGGCTACGACGGCGACTACGACGATGCCACGCCCTTGGATAACGAGGAGCAACTCGACACCGTCAGCAGCACCACCCCCACCTCGCCGACCCTCACATTTCGTCGAGGCCGAAAGACGCACGCCTCGGACAATGACCTCACGAGACACACCGTCAACGAGCGTTCCAGTCTGCTCGGCCATTCCCACGGCGCCCATTCCTACAGGAGCGTGCCAGCCACGACACCGGGCACTCCACGGCCGCATTCGGTGCGACACAACAGCCAGCTCCAGCTGAGCAGCGTGCGACTGAGGCATAGTCGCGCTGGTTCCTTTAGTCGCAATTTCAGCCAGCGCTTAGTAAATGCTCTGGGCGCTGATACCAGCCGGCGAGTGGTAAACGAGGGCAATCTGGCCAACTCGAAGTCATCTTTCTGGCAAGACGACCGCGTGTGGTATGACCAGTTTACCTCGACCGACTGGGTCCACGATAGCATCGCCGACGCCTATCGCGTCAAGGCACTCCGCAACCGCAAAGACATCCGTGGAAGGATCGCTGCCTGGTTCGACGGAGCCCAGGGTTGGATACTCGTGGCAATTATTGGCGTCTTGACGGCCTGCGTGGCATACGTCGTCAATGTTGCCGAGAGCACACTGTTCGACTACAAGGAGGGCTACTGTACCAAGGCATGGTACCTGAGCAAGAAGAAGTGCTGCGACGGCGCATCTATATGCGACGATTGGCTACACTGGTCCAAAGTCATTCGCACCGATAGACTGGACAGCACAGGCACACAGTTCGCCGCCTTCGTAGTGACTATGATTATTCTGGCAATGGCGTCCAGCGTGCTTACCCTGGCATCCAAGACCGTCATACCATCTGCCGTCTCTCTCGCCACGCTCGATGAAAATCTCGGCGCCGATGTCCATCCCGCCCGTGATGAGGAGGGGGGAAAGCGCAACCTGAGTCCTGACGCAAGGTTCGATGCGTCGCAACAACGTGCTCCCATGGTCTACTACTCTGCCGCTGGCAGTGGTGTTGCCGAAGTCAAAGTCATCCTCAGTGGTTTCGTCTTGCACGGCTACCTCGGCCTCCGAACCTTGGTCATCAAAACTCTTGGATTGATTCTCAGCGTTGCCTCTGGCCTCAGTCTCGGCAAGGAAGGTCCATATGTTCACATTGCCACCGCCATCGGAAATATTGCCTGCCGTCTCTTCTCCAAGTACAATCACAATGACGGGAAACGCCGAGAGGTCCTGAGTGCTAGCGCTGCAAGTGGCGTTGCTGTTGCCTTTGGTGCCCCTATCGGCGGCGTTCTTTTCGGCCTCGAGGAAGTCAGTTACTACTTTCCGCCAAAGACTCTCTTCCGAACTTTCTTTTGCTGCATTGTAAGTTTCGTGTATCAGCTTCTTGACACCACTGACAATAGGACAGGCAGCTGCACTTTCGCTGAAGTTCTTGAACCCATACGGAACCAATAAAATTGTGCTTTTCGAGGTTCGGTACCTCACGGATTGGAAGTCTTTCGAAATGATCGCATTCATATTTACAGGTGCTTTGGGCGGCGTCCTGGGAGCTTTGTTCATCAAAGCATCACGCATTTGGGCTCGTACTTTCCGTCGCATTTCAATCATCAAGAAGTATCCACTTCTCGAGGTTTTTCTTGTTGCACTCATTACAGGGCTACTCAGTTTCTGGAACCGATATACCAAGCTGCCAGTGGCAGAGCTCCTATTTGAGCTGGCCAGTCCTTGCGATACTTTCACCGATGGCGGCGACGGATTATGTCCCACAGAAGAGCATATCCCGGAGGTGCTGAAGATCCTGGCAATTGCTTTCGTCATCAAAGCTGGACTCACAGTAGTCACGTTCGGTATTAAGGTGCCTGCGGGCATCTATGTCCCCTCCATGGTTGTTGGTGGTTTGGCGGGGCGCTTTATCGGCCACTGCGTTCAGCTGTTTGCGCTTCGCTTCGCAGCGTCCGGTCTCTTCGACGGATGCGACCCTACCGGTCCGCCTGGTTCTTGTGTTGTCCCCGGTGTCTACGCCATGGTTGCAGCTGGGGCAACAATGACTGGAGTAACGCGATTGACAGTTACTCTGGCCGTCATTCTGTTTGAGCTCACTGGCAGTCTTGACCACGTGCTGCCATTCTCCCTCGGCATCCTAGTTGCCAAATGGACTGCGGATGCTATAGAGCCCCTCAGCATCTACGACCTTCTCACAGACATGAATTCGTATCCATTCCTCGACAACAAAATCAGGCCCGTCTTCACGACGGAACTCGGCGACATAACCCCCCGTGTTCGCGAACAGCGGATTGTGGACATATCGGAGTCCCCTCTGGTGCCTGCCTCGGAACTTCGTGAGAAGCAGGAGTATCTGCACATGTGTGGAGAAATCGACGGGGGCATCGTTATCCTCCGCGATGGAATCCTGGTCGGGCTGATTCCTGGGCCAGATCTTGAGTTTGCTCTTGACAAGCTTGACAACGAGGAGAATACGCTGTGCCTAATGTCTACACAGGTTGGGTGGGCAGCAGGGCGTGAGACGGGCGCAGAAGATGAGGAAGAAGAAGAGGACCCCACAGACTTTACACCTTACATCGATCCCTCGCCCATCGCTTTGGATATCCATTCGCCGATGGACCTGGTCTACGAGTGTTTTGTCAAGCTAGGACTAAGATATGTGTGCGTGCTGAGAGATGGACAGTACGCTGGATTGGTAAGCCCAATGTCCCGTCCCCATGAGCTTCAACATCTAATCGGGCGCTGCAGGTTCACAAGAAAGCCTTTGTCAAATACATCAAAGAGCTGGAATCGAGCGGGCACTAGAAATCTAGCATCATATTCTGGCATCTCTCCCCTTCTCGACTTGGGTACCGTCTCCCGTCCTTTAGATATACAAGTCGAAGTTTTTCTGTGTATTGATACCATCTGGGCATTGCAATTGGATACGACATGGCATGGAAAGGCGTCTTGTGCATTCTATTTCTATCTTATTGCTAGAACTATACAAAAATAGCTGGCGGCATGGCAGACCGAAGACGCGAGTTACTTGGTGGGCAAGACAGTGGGCATCTAGACATATCGGCTACACAATCATGATCATGTTCTCTTCCCGTCTTTCCATAATCCCGATTCCAGATTCTCTTGTGTTCAGTGAGACAGAGGCTGGACGGAGACGCGACGCACAGGGTGCGAGTGGCCAATCAGCTCCAGCCAAGAGCTGCAGGGCGAGTATGCCTCCGGTTTGCCTTCTTTCGCTACCTGATAAACCGTCAACTTTCTCACATTCTTTCCCACGTCGTTTCTCTTCTTTTTTTCTTCATCGTGCTTTGCTTGTGAATCCGCCATCATGAAGCACAGCAACGCCATCACCCTGGGCGTCGGTATTACGCTTACTTTGCTTGTCGTGCTCACGATCGCGGGCTTAGCGCTCGTGTTTCGACGTCGTCATGGAGCGAGGAAGAGGTGGGATATCGAGCATGCAGTGTTCTTCTGGAGACAGAAGCCCGTACGGAAGGATGTATATGATGAGAGGAGTATACTATGCATATCTCCAAATGATTCTGCAACAAATGCAGAGTTGAATGAGGAGCAAGTGGGCCTACTTGCAGAAAGCCTGCTTGATATCCGTCATGTCCAACTACGAGAGGGTGCAAGGGGTGACATTGACGATGATGAACCGAATAGAGAGGAAGAGATGGAGAGTCTGTATCCGATTCGAATGGCGAGAAGAAAAGAGGCCGCGGAGAAAGAGGAGAGGAGGAGGGCGAGGAGAAACACGAGAGCCAGAGAAGATGAGCAGGCCTTGGCGGAGATTAGAAAGAGGGCAGAGGCCGCTGATGAAGATTCGGAAACTGGCCTACTTTTTGCCTCCAAAAGTCTTCGGATTTCGAGCGTACAGTATACGGATACAGGTGTTGCTAGGCGGGGTGGTACGAATCATCGAGCTCACACGAGCGTTAAGAGAATTACGGGCGTCAATAGACTTGTGGGGGGAGGTCCAACAACCGTTTCATCACACAGTGATGATCCTCCCTATGCCGGCGCCTTTCAATCTGCCATTGGATTCGAAATTGGTCTCGACGACAGGCCCCTTATGAGGAGGCATCAGGATACCTGTTCTATCTATCCAGGTGCGGGTTTTGTTAACCCTTGGGCCCTAGAGATGGCACCAAATCCGGTCATCTTCAAGCATTTACAAGAGCCGCCTGCATCGTATACGGAAGAGAGTAATAAGTCATCCTCGCTTAGGCAGAGTGCATCAGTGGAAAGGCGAATAACAGATGTCGATGGAGGAAGCCTTATTAAAGAAGCAAGTGACGAGATACAAGAGTCGCCTGCGTCGTCTATTGAAGAGAGTAATAGCTCGCAGTCGCTTGGGCAGAGTGCCTCAGCGGAAAGCCACACAACAAGCGTCGATGGAGGAAGCCTTATTGAAGAATCAGGTGACGACATATACCAGTTTACTAGCTACTCTGTGGGTAGACCACAATTCGCGCTTCAATCAGTGGATGGGTTGACTACTGGCCAAGAAGAGACACCCGCCTCGCCACCTAGGCAAGATCTGATACCGCTCCTTTCTTTCGAATGTACACACTGCAACTTCTCTTGTCATACCGCAGGCCTTCTTCAGTAAGTATAATTCATGTGGTACTCATCAGTGAGATCTATTTGCTCACCTCCCCAGGAATCACGTCAACCGCAAGCATGTGCGCCGTTACGCTTGCTCAGCTTCAGGCTGCACCCTTGCATTCAATCTCCACGCTGACCTCAAGCGTCATTGTCGTACGGTGCATCGAGAGCTAGGAAACCTTGAAGAGACTTGGAGATGCAAGAAAGAGGGCTGTACGAGCTTTGGAAAGGAGTTCAATAGGAAAGACAACTTCCAACGACACTTGGTGCGGTATCATCAAAGTAGAATGCCTAAAGACTAGCAGAGACGCTCTTTCTCCGGTATAGTATACAAGGTCTTATTGGTGGCCGCATATCTCCACGAGAGGTTCAGCTGGAATCACAATGAGACCGACTCGAACAAACTTCAGTCTCGTTAGCGGACCTCCATCGTGCACTGACAGTCCGCAACAGCCGGCCCAGTCACTGTAAGCCACGACTTGATATTGGCTCTATTGTCGCTCTGCTGTGCAAATGCTGCCAGAGCAATGGAAGATGCCTGTGAGGAAGGGAAAATGCCTGGGTTGTGACTGCTGATTGACGCAAGTAAGACCCAGTAGCTCACTTCAATATGGAGCGACTAACGTTCGAATATCTAGAAAACAGCAGGGTGCCAAGTCGACCTTGGAAGTAGGGAATTTGTTTTCCTCAACCTACCAAAATTCTTACCTTGCGCCACAAGGCTCCAAGAAAACTCGAACAGCGTGTCAGAGGTTGGGATAGAATGTATATCAGCTAGGAAAGCCACGGGGCCAAAATGTTTCCTAGAGCATCCTACTCCGCTACCAAGCCCTCTTGTATTTACCAATGCACGCATTAGCGTCAACGCGGGGCGGTGTTCGGGCTACAACATAGCTCCAGCCTCCTGGGTTTTCAGTCCAGTTGCTCCATATAGAACACCACATCTAGGAACAGTTTTCGAACGAATCAGTCATCATTAGCGTAATACTGCGGGCAAATGCCGTCCTTACAAGCACAACAGCATTCTGTGTACTCTCTTGCACCACGGTTGTGCTTCCAAACTCATTGCCAGGCTAAAAAATCTCCACCTCAGCGATGTCTCTTATTGCTTTTGTTATTCGGTTATCGACCCGTGCTGACTTCTGAATTTTCCGCATCCGGCGGCTTGGCTCTGTGATCCTGCAGATCTGCGCGCGCGTTCACGAGGCCTCGAAACCAACGTGCCGTACTTGTGCCGCACTTTCGGCCCCAAGGCACGGGCACTGTTGGTAGCCGTCTCTGCGGCGCACAGCTGGAACACCTGAGGAACTCTTAAAGATGGCATGTCTCTCCTCGAGGTCATTGCGACAACACAAGGCTGCAAGTTTGCATTCTTTGATCGATCATTATCGTGTGCTGGAGTCTTCTTATGATGGCACTCTTCACTTTCGTTCTCGCACTGTGCTGGGCTGCGACTCACAGCCTCGCCTCACCAGGATCATCTCCGCTTGAATACAGCCTTCGAACTGTCAACGCCCCAGGGCTATCGGCGCTCGATACTCATCGAGCTATTGCGCGAGAGCTTGCTGCAGCCAAGCTCCAGGGAAGGAATGAGATCAAGAGTGGTGAGACCATACTTGATCGCAGCTGGGACGGCGCCATCCTGCTGAAGATGTAAGTCACCAATTGTGTACTAGAGAGAAGAGTCAACTACGAACCTGGACAGAGAAGTGGAAAGACCAGTTCCCAAACGCGATGGCGCCGTATCAGGCGGCGTGGAAATAGCATGCCAGACTTGCTATGTCAAAGGCAAAGCCAATGCCCTGCTTCGTATCGACGGCGACTTTGACGCGGGCTCAGCGATCAAGAACACCATTACAAGTGTGGAAGGAGAAGTCGAGAAATTCAAGGATACTGCAGAAGAGTTCTTTGAAAATTGGGCCAAGGGTGTCCTAGACAAGGTACGATAGACAGTGCGACAAACTGATTCTTTCTCCTCCAAGTGACTGTTTGAGACACCACTTAAGCAGTGTTTTGGCAAATTTTTATGAGAGATGACAGTCCCAGCTGATATTCTCGATCGGATTAATTACGCTGATTTTGTGGCCCCTTATTCTAGATTACCGACAATGGTTTCCAGGCCTCGGATCTCGAATTTCCAACCTTCCCCTACGACTTTTCTCTTGATATTCCTGCCATCCCCAAAGCTCTCCTGCGGTTTCAGTTTGACGGCTTGGAGTTGTACATGCTGCTCGACACGACACTCAGTATCGGTGCAACCTACACAATCAACCTGTATTCTTCAAACACCCCAGCCGGTATCTCGGTGGGCGAAAACCTCGAAGTCGGGCTCATCTTTTCCATCGATCTGATCTTCAGCGTTGAGGCTGAGATTACGATCAGTAGTGGTTTCCACATCAAACTTGAGGACGGCGTCGTTATTGAGATTCCCATGTTCAGTGATGACGTCTCAGGCATTAGTTTGTAGGTCTTCCCATGTCGAAGTCTGTTCTCAGTACTGATCATGGCCTGCAGCAATGGTGGTCAGTTCGAATTCCTCCCAGTCACGATCGAAACGGGCGGTGTTGTTCTCTCTGCAATCCTTCGCATTGGTATTCATGCTGGAGTAACGGTATCTCCACCAGGCTTTAATATCGAAATCGGCAACAAAACCCTCCCAAAACTCAGTGGCGGGATCGAAGTGGGCATATTCGCCAACATAGCAGAGTTCGTCACCAGCGTCAACGTGGCACCAAACTCTCAAGACTGCGAGCTCCAAGTCGTACAAGAGTACAAGTTCGCGCTTGGTGCTGCTGCTGGTGCTACACTAGCGTTCAGCACCCAAACTTGGGGTCCTGTTGCCGCAACCAGCGTTCCAATCTTTTACACCACTCTTGCGGATGTCTGCGCCGTCAAAGGCAAACCGACACCAATGGAAAGCTCCGCTCCACAGGTCACTCCAAGAGTGATTGAAGAAAGAGAAGATCTTGAGACAACAACCATCTCTACGGAGATCACCTTGACTGGCGTGGCCTGCCCGTCTACCATGCCTAACTGCCCAGTCTCACTGCAGACGACAACAAAACAAACCATCACAAGCACCTTGAATACCGCAGTTCCCTCCGGCGTCACACCCACCTTCCCAACCACCATTTCAAACACGGTTTCCAGCACAATTGACTTTGGCACAAATGCGCTACCCATCGCAGCCACCTCAGGCACGCCAAAGTCCTTCATCCCGTCTGCGACCGGCGACACCAAAGCCGCCGCAATCAATGGTGAAGTCGGAGGAGTGAGCAAGAAAGTCATCGTCGGTGTTAGCGTGGGACTAGGTGTTCCCATCCTGCTCGCCATCGCTGGCGGTATTTTCTTCTTCTTGAGACGCAAGAAGTACTCTAGTGTACCAAGGATGGAACAGAGTCCTATGGTAGAGGAGACGGAGTATCATGGAGCGGCGGAGCCGTTTACTGATACGCCTGCTAAAAAAGATGCTGTTGGTGTGTCGGTTGCGGAAAGTCGTTGATGGGCTTGGAGCTTAGTGAATCATGATTTACGAATGGGTTTTAGTGCGATGAATGATTTCTTTTTGGGAGAAGGGATCTAGAGCATTTAAGGTATTGGATGATTTTATGATGAAACGGCGGAGGAGTAAATGTGGAGTCGTTGCTCAAAATTGTAGGTCTCTTAAATCAGCGTTATTATACTCCTCTCGACCGCGTTCGGCTGCCATATTTCTCGAAACCATTTCCCGCGCTGCTCGGGCGTATGCGAGTCCAGCATGACCAGAGCCAACCTTGCGTACGTCCTCGAAGCTTCGTTGACCCTCCGCAGCACCATGAAAACATCGATGACTTGTTCAGCCTTGACTTTCTGGCCCAGTCTCAGCAAATATGTCTTGACAATTGCGCAAGTAACCGTTAGTTGATCTTTTGGTCTCACAAAAGAGTTTGATTTGCATCCAGGTAGATGCTCAAATGTGAGATCCTCTCCAGCCAAGTCAACATCGGGTTTGAACAAGATCGTGCCACCCTGTAAATCAATCGCAGGAATGGTGGACTCGCAAGCAACTTTTTCCGTCTTGGAACAAGTGACATGAGCGTCATACCGGTACTTGTGAGACTTGGTATGGCGCTCAACCTTGCAGCGCCTGCGAAGCAAAAAGGTCGAGAGCTCTGCGTCTACTTTCAGACTTGCCGACTTGATAACGCCATACTTGTTCGTTCCATCCCCATCTAGTTCCAATTTAATGTCCACGATGCTATCTTTCAAGAAGTACCTCATCGTGGTTTTCTGAGATTCTTGTCTGCTTCCTTGGAATTCTATTAGTTGCCCGCTTCTCAAACTGGCCCATGACCATGTCGGCGCTGTCCACTCCTTTTTTCGCTTTAGTATTTCAGTGTACGGCTTGTTGTTGTCCCAGAGGAGATCGACATGCAAGCTGCTCTTCCACATGCCGGCAATGTATTCATCGCCGTACCACTCGCCAATGATGCGCGCGCAGCCGGATAATGCAGGCAAGATGTCGGCTTGTCTTGTGAGATCATTTGGCAAGTAATCCGCTACAATTTCTCGCCATATCTGTCCTCGACCATTCCGAATACTCCTGCTCAACTTTGCCATGATCTCGCGATGATGAGGTCTTGCCATTGATCCTGGGAACTCTCGACTGGTGGAGTGAGGGGCAATATTGCTTTTCTCACATTCACAAGTCTGGGTCGTTAAGCATTGGAATGCGAACTCTCCATAATTGCAGTAAAGAATGCGGCGAGAGAGAAGCCGTTCTTGAAATACCCAAGCGCGAGTGAACAATGGGAATCGGGAACGGATCTCGGGACTGAACTGAAGTAAGCCGAGAGTATCGCAGCAACGAGCCCCGAGCGTGAGCTTCTCATGTGTGCCGTCGTCTATCTGAAAGCAGAGATCTGGATATGTAGAAGAGAAGCATCCGCCTGTGGAATCTGCGGAAGAAGAGATAGCAATCGTTAAGTAAGCCTGCTGGTAGACTGTATCCATCTTGGAGGACTCGGCGTCCCAATCTGCTTTGTCGCCCTGAATAATGCAGAGTGAGTCGATCCATATGTAGCGGACGTTTAACGCTCGCGTGATGGTGATAGCGTCTTGAAAATTTTTCGTGAGCACCTGCCAGTCAATAATATCGTATTGTTCCGCGATGTTGTTTCGGGTGGTGCAGCAGGCAATTGGCGCTTTGCCCCAGCAGTGACTGACAGCAATGTATGGTTCCGGGTTGTGTGAACATGACTCTACAAGTCGAACGCCTTCTCTACCATCTCTTTGCACAGGGTTGACATCAATGAGCCGCGTTGGGGTTACGAAGTCTCCTTGATATAAGCAGGTACCGTGGTTATTACAGCAGTCTCGGAGCCAATCCCTTAGTTTGTTGGTGGAATGCTCAAGGGCCGTGTTGCCGGTCAGAAGATTCGCCGTGATCAGGCTCTGGACTAAGTAGCTCGACCCTCTCGGCGTGTCAAAAAGAGTACTCTACGTGTGAGGTGTGGCAACGCACCTTTAATATTGAATAATTGAACTTGTCGCTTGGGATCAGCTATCTGAGCAGGTTTGAGATTTGCTTGCTCCATGTCCGTCAAATCAAATTCTCCCAACACAAATCCGGAATTTAGCTGATAAGCAACATTTTCATGCTGAACCGCGTTTGGATCATCTTTCCGAAACAACATTTCGATCATGGACAGAATTATGGCACATGAACCGCACCCAGTTTGCGCTGAACGAAAATATTGCTGTTTCGTGTAACCGCCGAATTTCTTGTTGAGCTCTCCCTTCGTAACGCGACGCCGACGGGCCTGCTCAGTTCTTGTCATCCCATGACGGCTCGACATCCTGCCATACATTATCTGCTGAACTTCCTTTCGAGCTTCACACCCTAAGGTGCAGCCTCTAGTGCCAAAGCGTTCATGGAAATCTAGGAGTTGCGGGTGGGACGCGTCTGGGGCCACCGGAATGATTGATTTGCATGGGAAGGCCATACAAGATACTGCCATGTTCGGTCGAGTGTGCGAATGAGCCTCAGATTGGCGGGGAAATTTTTGAAAGAGGTCGCGGAAGAGATTCAAATCGGACGGAAAGAAGATATGGGGCCGAGACGTTGTCATGTCGCGCGCCGCCAAGGTTCCGCCAACCTATCGTAGGTAAGCATATGGTTGGACAGGCATGCGCCATTCGTAACGCACATTGGGGCTAAAAGAAGACCAAACTCCAAAACCAAATCGTCACGCATTGATTGCATCTGCTTGAAACTCTTGAAATTCAGCCCACCTTTTTGAGACTATCCTTTCACTTTCGTTCTTCGATATGTTCAACTACCTCTCCTACAGCCTTGTCGGCTTGCACTCCATCTTCTTCGTCCTTTGCAAACTGTTGTACTTGGTTCTGCTTGCGTCTCTTTTCATCCTTTTGATACAAGTATTGTCCAACGATAAAGAAGAACCAAGTAAAGAAAACAAATGCAATATTAACAGAGTAACCCTTGGTCCATCTTGGCGCCTCGACAACTGGAAAGACAACGATGGGATAGAACGAGTACACAGCCCAGCCCGCAGTCAACATTGCGCCAACTGTGATAGCTCGTGCTTCCGCGTCGTCTCGCAATGCCATATTGATGAACGGCATCAAAATCGGCGTTATGGCGGCAGAAACTCCGAGGAGATAATAGCAGGCGACTACCTCCATTAATTGCGGAAGCCAAGGTAGCCTTTTCTCGAATACTTACAATGCAAGCCTTTTGGTATGACCCAGATCAGGAGGCAGATATTTGCAAACATGTATATAACTTGGACAATGGACAATACTGACCACAGTGGATATATCATGCAGAGCGAAGTTGCCAAGAGCGCCGTGACAACTGAAACACCTTGGGCACCCGTGGGAATAGTGTTGATTTGCGGAACAGAGTAGGAGCCGTACTTGGATGCAAGGTCCTTCAACCATAGTGCCATTTGTCCATGTGGGTAAGACGACGATAGGAAGCTGAAGGCGATTGGTAAGGCATATCTTCTTGGTTGGCAGCGGGTACTTACAACGTATAAGTCGTTATACCCACGTAGAACTCCCACCGTTTCAATGTTCTTTTGATGACGCTCCAGCTCAATTTTCCACTGGGCTCAATTCCCACATCCGCCACCCTCTTCCGAGCCAACTCGTGTTGGGCGTCGGTCAACCACCATGGTTTCTTGCTCGATGGTAGACCTGGGAAGATGAGATATCCAGCAAAGGCAACCGGCAAAGAGATGATGCCGTCAATGATGAAGAGCCATCGCCATCCGGCCATGCCATGGACACCGTTCAAATTCTTGTACGCTGCTGCCTGCAGGTATCCACCAAACATTACTGCGATGTTGTTGCTCACAAACCAGACACCCGTGCGTTTGAAGACTTCCTCGGGTCGATACCAAGAGCCAAGTACATAGGTAGTACCGGAAGCGACAGGGGTTTCTAAGAGACCAAGCAGAAAACGAGTGCCGTAGATGTCGTGCTCATTCCGCATTTGAGACTGACAAAAGGTGACGATGGACCAAAGGACCTCCATGGTTGGGAGGTAGTATTTTGCCAATTTGGGTCGGGAAAGAATGAGTAGGGAGGGAATTTGAAACACGAGGTAGCCTAGATTATAAAACGTGCCAAATAGGGAGTATTGGTTGCCGTTGAGCTTCAATTCCTCCTTCATGCCCGAGACATAGGCGTTGTTGATGTTCGACGAGTCGAGCCATTTTAAGAAGACTGCGCAGTGCTCATTAGCAGCCGTTGACAACTGAATGGTACGGAGAGACTTACACATGAACGAGCAAAAGGTCAACAAACATGCATCCAACTTTCGCAGTAGCTGCCGCTCCTGTTTCGAGTAGTGACTGGGATACCACTCCCACAGGTACATCCATGCCTTCCACGGTGACCTCTTTGGTGCGTCGTTTGGCGCAATCACGTTTCTCTCCGTTGTAATCTCTCCTCTACCCTGGTGTGCCATGATTCCTGTTTCAGCGGTGTTGGGATCGGAGGTGGGATGAAAGAGCTTCCGAAGAGTGGCCCAGAAATGCGGGCATTGATCTTCACAATCAATATGTAGGTTGGCATACAGGGGTAGCAGCTACTTTAGACGAATAAGCCATAATAGAAAGCCCGGCTGGGCTTCGCGACGGGCGTCGGACCATCCCTTTTCGGGACGCCGAGCAGGGGGGTTGTGGAGAAGGTAGAGCGGGGTGCGGACGACATTACTCCGATGCATAAACGGCTATCGCGAAATTTGTGGCCTTGGTCGAGGTCTGGGTTCGGTTGGAGGCTGTTGAGGCGCTGCTAGGAATATTTGAAGGAAAGCTACCGGTATGACCACGGCACAATGACATCACGACCCAGTAACCAATTTCCATTGCTATGGCATGATCCGAATACCTCTCATCTCAGCTAAGCGCGGCAATAAGCTTCTCCAAACTATTCTCAACCGTGACCGGCGACCTAACGGCGGACCAGTTGTAATCCACAAGACCCCAGAATTCTTCCAGCCCTTGGATCGTAGCTGGTGCCCTCCCTGGCCTCGTCTGCAGGTAAAAGCTGCCAGACAGCTCCCACTGCATCCAGCCGAACTTCCAATTCTCGACCATCTCTATGAGGCATTTGTTGTATGTCGTCTGGTTCCAGTACGTACCGTTTTGTATGAACCCCCATTCGGAAAGAACCATTGGAAAGAGATGTTTAGTTTCAGGATTGGATTCATCAAGAGCTTGGAAGCCTTTTTCATACCACTTGGCTTTGAAAGTCTCACAATCATCCTGGGTCGCTTCGAAATCGTACTTGTGAATCTCGAGAACAATTTTGTCCTTGAAAGGGAAATCGTTGGGGTCAAATACAGCGGTCTTTCCAGCCGTAGAAGTCCCGTCCGTTCCGTTCAATATCTTCCCGAGCGGTATCGGGTCGATATATGTATCAAAGGACAGCCCTGAGAAGAAGATAAGGGCATTGGGATCCGCCTTATGAACAGCATTTGCGGCCGAGGTCATGTGAGAATACCACGTGTACCAATCGACCGGCTCGGCGTCAACAGCATTGCGTAGCTCATTACGCAGTCCGGCGGATACAAAGGTGGGCCAATTTTCCTTTGCATGCTTGGTGATGTAGGACCAGCCGCGGATCCAGTTCTCAACGTCGAAGTACTTTTCTCCAAACCAACCATTTCCATCATTTTCGCCGCAGCACCAGAAAGCTTTCGAGACATGGTTGTCGAGGTGAACTAGAACACCTTGGTTTGCGAGCTCGTGGGCGACAGCATCAAATACCTCCAGCCTGGTTGTCTGGTTGCCAAATTGGGGATTGTGTTTGAGGATCTGATTCAAGACGATAGTTCCGTTTGGTGTTCCCAATGCGTTGATTACTGTGTGCTCCAAGGTCTGGTTCGGGTTGTTGCCGTAGATGTCATCGATCATTTCGATTGCAAAGGTCAGTCTAACCGAGTTGAGTCCGAACTTTGGAAACCAGGAAACGATGTCCTTTACCGAGGCATGTTGAAGACCTTCTGGTATCACTACTACTGTGTCAGCACTACACTGAGGCTTGTAGAGCGACTCAACTTACTGGCTTCCTGGTGCCCTGGCCAATTAGTCGCAGTGAAATGGAACACATCCCCGTTGCTGTCTACGATATCCCTTCCCTTACTGGACAAAGGTAAAAGTGGGTTCGCTCGTTTAAAATCCAACGATGGGTATGCTCTTGATAAATTACATGATAAAAGACCAGGTAGAAGCCGTCTGAGGAGCATCTTAAAGGTTCAAGCCGTCAAGATTTTACCAGGTGCGTGGACAAGCTCAACGAAACGCCCATTTACGAGGCGCGAGTGCTCTATATCTCAGCACGTTTATATTGTTTTCCTTGTCGGCTCGTGCCGATGTGCAGGTACCAGTGACATCAACATATGTGGACCGCTCCCTAAATGTCAGATGTTGATCACGTGTACGTCGCAGGGGTATATATAGCCTCCAGCTGAGCTGGATACCTTCTTCAATCAATCTCTTCTTTATTCAGGT